>JAPXFQ010002954.1:0-271378 GCA_028564705.1 Apricaphanius iberus
ACATTTACAACAGGACATCAGAGCGGCCGCCCTAAGCTAGGTGCTATGGCGGAGCTAATACTGTGAGTTTTTTGCTTGATAGTATGGCTAACAACAAACAGTTTTGACTATATGTTTTGATAAATAAATTAGTGGTAGTAGGCGGTTTTCTGCCATCTGTTCGAGTCTTTTGAGGGGTTTTCTGGAAGCCGGCGCCAGGAAATTTCTCAAAGCGGACTACGAAACTTGTAACAGACTGGTCTGAAACCTCCGCGATAAAATAATTAATTAGGTCTAAAAGCCACAGCTTATAATGTTGTGTTTTTTTTTGTTAATGGTTTTGGGCTGTAACGGACGTAGTTGAATCGGTGTTTGCTGTGCGGGACGGCTGAAATTGGAAAAATATGTTTCAGTCCGCGTGGACGAACAGGAGATTGTTTTTGTTCGTGCCGAATTAAAGTTTGGTACAGTGGTATAAATTGTGCGGATTAAGTCCTGGTATTGCGGTAAGTCATTTTTTAAAGTGTGTGTTGCGATTTTCTGGAGTGTTTTCGCCGTACGTTTTGTACTGTTTTAGCTTTCGTTTCACAAAGAAAGCTAACGGTAGCACGTGGAGCTAGGCTGCTATGCTAAGTTAGCGGTGGTGGCTAACTGCATGTTCTATGTGTTGCAAGCTAAAAGTTGATTTTGGATAGAAAGTGATTACAGACTCCTGCAGACGAATGCCGTGTTAAGACTTAAACGAATTTGGATCTTGTTAAATTTTTCTGGTTAATTAGGATGTAAAACGGCCTTAAGTTAACTGGTAAGATAACTTTTGGTTGCAACTCTTTTTCGGAAATGTTTTAGCACATTTCTACGAAGGGCAATTTTTTAAGGTGTTTCATGTTTAACTGAACTGTTACGGTACGGAGATTAAAGATTAAGAAGTACATGCTGAATTTGGTTAACTGGTTTTACGAGGAGAGCGAAACTATGAGGATAGCATGTAAATTTATTTGGGATAATTATGCATGTTACAATTAAACGCAAATGACTAAGAACAGTTACTCATGAGTCGATTCTGACTTGGTGTAGTTTTAATTTTTGATTTCATCTTTAAAATTAAAAAGAGGGAGTTTATAGTCAAAATAAAAGATGCATTTTTGAATCTTTAAATAGGTGGATTTTTTGCTTTTTGATTGATCTAAGCAGGAGTTGTTAAGTTGGCCTAAATAAAGATAAAGCTATAAGTAGTAATTATAAGAATTTAATGAAAAGCAAACGGTATTAATTGGAAAGCAACAAACTGGTTTAAATTATTTTAATAAGCACCGTGTTGAATGGTACAGAAAATGAGTCTGTGATTTAAATAAGTATCATTTATGCCAAAATTATGTTTGGCTTATTTCTGATGGCTCTATAGACTTTAGAAATATAGCTTGATCTCGGAATGAATGACCTAAAAGGAGATGGGTGTAAAATTATTTACACAATTAAACATTCTTAAGGATTTTCTGGACAAAAATGCTTAGTGGAGTTATCAAACTTCAACTGGGGCTCAAGAAATAACCCAGCACATTTCAATTCCGTTATAAATTGAATGTTTTTACCATGCAAAACAACACTTATCATAGTGATAGTTTATAAACTAGTGGGATTTGAATGTTTGGTTTTAAAAAAAGAATACATTAAAACACAGAGTCATCTTTAAGGCATCAGTTTGTTTTTTAAACAGGCTGGGGATAAATTTAAATTGGTCTAAGGATTGAAAGTAATGAATATCACGGTGACCGAAATGATGGTTTAATTTGAAAGTAAGAAGTAAATTCTAAATTCATTTATTCTGATCGTGTAGAGGCAAAATGTTATTGGACCAGCTACATTGAAATAATTTTTACCATATATTTGAATGCACATTTTGTTTTGACAAATAAGAATCGGTTTTAGTTTTAAAATTTAAGATTAATCTTTCAGATGTTCTTTATTGATTGTTAGCTAGTTTATTTGATGCTGAGAGTAAATTTACAGGTCCTAAAACATTTTGGAACAGATCTGATCCTAGAATAATGGCATAATATATCATTTGATTAGTGGGGACTCTGTAACTGACAATTTATTTAGATTTTTGATTTTATTTTCTTTATTTTTTCTTATTTTTATTTTTATTTTTTGTTTTTTCCTCTCTCTCTCTCAAAATTTATATATTTGTATTGATTTGGATTATGACCCAGATTTCTGAACTGCGGTCTGTTTCTTAATTAGAACTTTGGAAAATGTTAATTTGGGAAGCTGGATTAAAGAAAACATGATTCAGTGGTAATGTATTTGAAATCTCTAGAAGCTTCAATTTAATTTGGTGTTTATCATTGGAGAAAATAAAATAAAAAAGAAGCCTGAGAGGAAAAGGGGGATACTGAAAAGAAAAATGCTGGTTTTTATTTTTATTTTATTGCGACTAGTTTTTGTTTAGAGAAATCTCATCTCTTGAACCTCTTTTATTGAATTGAATTGTTTTGTTTTGTTTGACTGCTGAGGGGAATTAGACTATTGTGTATCCTACGAAAATTTAAGAGGAGTTTTAGTTGCAAAAATCACTTTGACTATGTTCAGTTCCCTTCACAGAATCGGACAGATGTTTTTGAAGTATGAAATGTTTTCATTGTTTACAATCAAGAATATTTGGGCAAGTGAGCACATTTGGGTTTGTTTAAAGAGGAATCATATAAGCAAAAGTACTTTGAATGGATATTGGATTGTGTTAAAAAAATATATATACTTTAGGTTTGGCAAATATTTATAGGGAAGTTGTTTTGTCAGTGATTTAAATCTTGGATTTTTCTTTAGAAATATAGATAGACTTTGAAGTATAGCAAACTGAAGACTGTTTTTGTAAACTATGTTGTGTTATCAGTGAGTACTCTTCTCTGGTTTTGTTTTAAACATTTGATGTTTTTAACCTTTTTCAACATCAACAACAGTTATCTCAATGTAAGTAGCATACTTTTATTAGCAGAAATTATTAATTGATTAAAGGGACAGAGTCGGGGAAAAGTGGTGTTAAGTCTGATTACAAAGGGGTTTAGTTCAATATGAGCTATTCGTCTCAACCTCAGTGAAGCGAAACCAGGAGAGCCACTTTTCCATAGCGACTTTTTGTAAAAAAAAAAAAAAAAGGGATAGAACCTTTGCAGATGGTTATTGCCTTTATTTTTGTTATCACAATGTTTTAGTGGTGTCTTAGCAATATCTAACAGAAAAATCCAGCCTTTTTGTTTTTTAATTTTATTTTAGTTATGTATTTACTTTGGGAACAGATCACTAAACTTTGAAGAAAATAATTAGTGAATGGTATCAATGCAGTTTATATCTGAGGAATCGACATTATGACATAAGAGTTATGTTTGCTTTCAGACACCATATTTTGCAGGACATCAATATAGAGCCTACTGATCTTACTGATTAATTTTAAGATATTTTTCTCACCTCAAGGAATTGGAGACTGCTGACACTGAAATGTATTGCCCAGGAAGGAAGTTATGGGGATGATGGAAGAATTTGCAGAGTGGGTAAGACTGACTGATAGAGGTTAACCTGCGTTTTTCTATACTTTTGATTGTATTTGTGATCAGACCATAGATCTACCAAGTTTGGGCATGTTTGCTAAAACTAAATAACATTATATTGATTTGCCAAATTAGGGCATGGGACGTGAATGGCTGTTTCTCCATTGTTGACGCACTCCAAAGGCTTGTGTGGACTGGATGAAATGTCTGGTCTGCTTATCTGTGGAAACTTGTCATAACTGCCTTTCACAACAATGCAGGAGACAATTTGCTGAGATTAACAAACGTTCTTGGCTTTATCTACAGCAGGCACTGAGGAGAATGGGGAGAGCACAGAGCTGCTGCCCCAGTAGGACAGGCCTGTCGGTGCTGGATGGGAAAACCTTGCTCTGGTCCCATGCTCAGGTTTGGAGAAAGAAGATAAATTGGACACTTTAAATTTATAGGTTTAGTTTTTGTTAATTTATACTTGGAAAATTTACAGGGTCTGACAGCTAAAGTGTGAAAAACTCAGGCTAACTAAGTTAGTTTTGCGTACTTATGGGATATATTTCTGGCTATTATGACACATGCTATGGGTTTTGTTAAGCTGTAAGGAAGAATTTAGAAATAATGAGTAAATGTTAAATTAATAATTTGATTCCATACCAGGTCTTCTTAATGGCATCAGATCGCATCTTCCTGCACCTGAATGGATTGGCTGTGTTTGGGAATGGTCAATTACGGGAGTAATTTACCATTAAAGAGGGATTATTATTGTAATCATCTGATTGTGATTTGATTTGGAAAAGACAATTCTTTTATAGACATGGACTGAATGCAGCTTCACGGAAACGACGAGCCTGGTCGAGGATCGGCAGGATTCTGCCTAAGGAGGATCGAGAAGGTTTTGACCAAGCTGAATCGGAAGCTGGGGCCACAGGCGGCGGGGCCTGTCTGTGCATTTGTGTATATTGGGGGAAATGCCCAATTAATGAAGTAATTGGCATTTCAGAGAGTGGTTATCTGCAAATATGGGAGTAAAAAACTGGAACACTAAAAAAATAGGAGCCCTCCACACTGATCAGCTCTGTATATCGCTCTCCAGCTGCCAGGAGCCACTGAGGGGGATAAAATGAGAGTGAAGAAAGAGGATCAGAATACAAATATAAAGACTGAACATTTATTAATAATTTTTTGCATTTTACAGGTTGTTTAACTATTTGATTAACTATTTTATTCACAAGTGAAGAGTCGTAACACTGCCTAAAAGGGTTCTTAATACCTTCTATTTCACAGGTTTCTTAACACTTTAAGTTTGATGTCTTTCAGAATATAATATAGTAATAATGTCTATGTTCATGGATTTTCTGAGCTTCTTCCACAGTATTAACATGTATCAAGTCAGCTTTAATTATCTCTTCACATGTAAGACATTCTTATACATTGTGGGTTTTTGAATTTAGTTTGTGGGAATTGTTAAAATAAATTTTTTGGTTAATGCCAAAAGAGGGTGAATCTATGATTAACAGATTTACATTTTTTAATGAGAGTTAAGGTTAAAAAAGGTACTTTAATAGGTTGTGTTTTGAATTTTAGTAAACTGATGAAATTTCTTGGATTTGATTTCTTGCATTCTCAAAATGCTTTACAGGTTTTGATCTTAAGTTCTAAACACGTACGTATAGAGGAGATATCAATCTATTTTTTTAAAAAAGATTGAAAGAGGGAATTGTCGTGACTCATATTTTTTGGGGCTACTTTGTGCAACGGTCTCGTATTGAATATGTTTGTATAGTCCTTGGTTGGTGTTCAGAAAGTAAAAGTCTGTTTTAATTAGCTTGCATGATGGTAAAGATGGGTTTGTCAGTATGGTTTATGGGGCTAAGCTTTTAAGTCGTAAAACTTGTGGCTAAAATTTATTGCAAGCTGTAAAAGCAGGATGTTTAGATAAGAAACTGGGAGAAAAGTTTTAGAGAAGCAGATAGCCATTTAACCATAAATCTTTATAATGAACCTTTGACCCAGAACAGAGACGACTCATCTTCTGACTCCAGGATTCTCTGACAGCAAATCATGGCTCAGACACTGTTTGGAAATGATCGGATTGGAGTAAGATTTCGAGGAGAAGGAACGCCTACAACCCTGGCAGAATACTGGTTAGATAAGAAACTGGGAGAAAAGTTTTAGAGAAGCAGATAGCCATTTAACCATAAATCTTTATAATGAACCTTTGACCCAGAACAGAGACGACCCATTTTCTGACTCCAGGATTCTCTGACAGCAAATCATTGCTCAGACATTGTTTGGAAATGATCGGATTGGAGTAAGATTTCGAGGAGAAGGAACGCCTACAACCCTGGCAGAATACTGGAGTCTATAAAAGTTTTGACATGAAAATCATTCAATGTTCAGATTTCTTTAAATCTGGACCACAGAGGAACTGACGGGGGCAAAATTCCTCTGTAAAACTGCAATTTGTTAATCTGTTCAAAATAAATGTTAAACTGGAAATTGGCTCCATTTTGTCTCTGCTTGAACATGCATTGAATTACTTATGATAATTATTTAATTCAACACAATCCACCCGTCCTCGCAGCCGCCGCCTGCCACCCTCCAACGCCCCGTCTCCTGGAACCAAAACATCGGACCCATTAATCGGATCATTCCCGCGACGCATCCCCAGCAGACCTCTGCCCGCAGACTCCTAGTCCCTCCCCAAACGCTCCACCTCCAACAATCAATGATCGTCAGCCTGGTTTTTCGTCTCCAGTTCTGTTTCGCTCCAAGACCTGTGGTTCAATAAAATCCATAAACTGTTCGTGTCTAAAGTTGTGTCTCCTAGGAGTCTCTGAAATCATGACAAATGGTCAATTACGGGAGTAATTTACCATTAAAGAGGGATTATTATTGTAATCATCTGATTATGATTTCATTTGGAAAAGACAGTTCCTTTATAGACATTTACTGAATGCAGCTCCCAGCAGCCTTGGACGGAATGCCAGCTGTGCGGAAGAGAAGATATGAACTTTTAAAAGAACAAAAATGTTACTTCTAACTATTTTTCTCTGTTTCACAGGGTTCTTCCCATTTTAAGTTTGATTTATTTCAGAATATAACATAGTAATAATGTCTATGTTCATGGGTTTTCTAAGCTTCTTCCACAGTATTAACATATGTCAAGTCAGATTTAATTATCTCCTCACATTTAAGATATTCTTATACCTACTATTACATTTTTGGGTTTTGAATTTAGTTTTTAGGAAATTGTTAAAATAAATTTTTGTATAATGCCAAAAGAGGGTGAATTTATAATTAACAGATTGACATTTTTGAGTAATGGGAGTTAAGGTTAAAAAGGTATTTTAACAGGTTGAGTTTTGAATTTTAATCTGGAAGTCTTGTTGTGGTATCATATGAAAGACTTCATGTTTTAAACTGATAAAATTTCTTGGGTTTGACATTTTTTTGCATTCTCAAATGCTTTTAGATCTTAAGTTTTAAACACTAACCCTGAAGGAGAGTACAGAGGAGTTATCAATCTATTTGAAAATAGATTGAAAGAGGGATTTGTTGTATTTTACGTTTTCGGGGCTATTTTATATCTTTAGTAAGCATTCAGAAGGTAAAAGTCTGTTTTATATTATGCATGGTTGTGAAACACATCCTTGACCAGTATTTTAATTGGGCACCTTTTAAGGAGCAGCAAAGGCCTTGGATAAATGTTGGGAGTATGTGTGACCTTTGAGGACCTCTGAGACAAAGAGTTTTATTGCAGGCTGTAAAAACAGGATGTCTGTAGATTAGGGTGTTGAGATAGAAACTAGGAGTTTTGCTTGGGAGGAACCGGGACCATAAAAACCATAAAACTCAGAATGAACTTTTGACCAAGAAGGAGGACACTTCCATCTTATGACTGCATAATTCTTGACAACCAGTCATTGTCAAGACACTTTTTAAAAACGTTCTGATTGGAGCAGAGACCGAGGGAGAAGAGACGCCTAGATCCTGGCGAAGTTTGGATGTCTATAAAAGTTATGACATGAAAACCATTCGTTGTCAGATCTTTAATCTGGCCCAGAGAAAATGGGCATGTTTCTCTGTAAAACCGCATATCTGTTAATCTGTTTAAAATAAAAGTGAGAACTGGAAATTGGCTCCATTCGTCTCTGTTTTGAACATGCACTGAATTATCTTTTTTTAAAATAATTTAATTCTACAGAGACCTACCACTCTCTACACTCCTGTAGGCCTCCTCCTTGTGCTGGCGTACCCGTCTCAGTTCTGCAGAGAACCATGGTTTGTTGTTGTTGATAATGCAGAAGGTTTTGGTCCGCACACACATGTCCTCACAAAAGCTGATGTAAGATGTCACAGTGTCAGTCAGTCCGTCCAGGTCTGAGGCTGCTGCTTCAAAGACGCTCCAATCAGTGCAGTCAAAGCAGGCCTGTAACTGCATCTTTGACTCATCTGTCCATCTCTTCACAGTTCTTACTACAGGCTTAGCAGATTTCAGCTTCTGCTTGTAAGATGGGATGAGGTGGACCAGGCAGTGGTCAGAAAGTCCCAAAGCAGCACGGGGGACAGAGCGACATGCATTCTTTATTGTGGTGTAGCAGTGGTCCAAAGTGTTCATGTCCCTGGTGGGACACGTCACATGTTGTCTATATTTAGGCAGTTCAAGTTTGAGATTTGCTCTATTAAAATCCCCGAGAATGATTAGCAGAGAGCCCGGGTGAGTTTTCTCCACGTCTGTGATCTGGTCGGCAAGGTGATGTAACGCCTCCGTTACACACGCCTGCGGTGAAATGTATACAGCGACCAGCACAAACGAGGCGAACTCCCGCGGTGAATAAAATGGTTTACAGTTTATGAAAAAAGACTCTAGGTGAGGGCTGCATGTCTTCTTTAACACTGTGACATCTGTACACCAACCTTCGTTTATGTAGAAGCACGTTCCTCCTCCCTTTGACATCCCAGACAGTTCTGCGCAGCGGTCCGCTCGGAACAGCTGAAAGCGCGGCAGCTGTAGTGCGCTGTCCGGGATGTGTTCACTGGACCAGGTTTCAGTGAAGCAAAAGGCGGCAGAATGACGAAAGTCGGAGTTCTTGGATAGGAGAAGGAGCAATTCATCCATTTTGTTAGGCAGAGAGCGAACGTTCCCCAGGTGTATGGATGGGAGAGCGGTGCGTAATCCCCGCTGCCGCAACTTAACTACCACACCAGCTCGTTTCCCTCGTCGGCGTCTCTAAATCCACAGAGCGCTGCTGCTCCTCCAGTCAGAATCTCCACAAAGCAGTCTGGTTGATTAAAAACCGGTGAAAAAAGTCCGGCACTGGATAGCCCTATTTGTAAGATTTCCTCTCTGCTCATTTTAATAGTAGAGGGAGTGCAGAAAACTACGCAAAAAAATTTAAATATAACAAGTACTAGGGAGCGAAGTACAGAGGCGCCATCTTGTTATTGTATTATATTGTATTTTGATCAAGAGATGGTTTCTTAAGTAGAGGTTTAATTACAGCAATCTTAAACTACTGTGGTACATATTCATTGACTAAGGATAGATTCATTACATCTTAAATTGGAGCTGCAATCAAAGGGAAAACTTCCTTTAAGTTTAGTTGGGATTGGGTCTAACATGCAAGTTGAAGGTTTTGATGAAGCTAATAATTTTAGTAGATCTGAAAGCTCGGCTGTACCACCTTTCCACCTCAGCAGGACAACTTGTTCATAGCGTGAAGCAAAATTTCTCGCAATTCCAATCTTAATCCACATTACTATGAAATCACAGAATAATAACGGCCTACAGACGAAACAAGGACGTCAGAGATTTCCTTGTCCATGCTAAGGTAGAACCACTGATAAAACCAACTGTCAAAGGTTATGCTGGATTTTTTAATCAGGTACGATGGGAACAAAATCAGCTCACTAAAAACACATACCCAACCCATCAATCTGGACATTCTAAATCCAAAAATAGCATTTATTTAATTTCATGCAAAACCTGCAAGATTAACCATGTGGGGGAAACGGAACGTCATTCTGACCTGTTTCACCCAGCATAAGTATAATATTTTAAGGAAGAGACAGACAAATAGACCCTTGGTGCAGCATTTTATTCAACATAACTGGGAAGCACTGACAGCTACTGTATTGGAATCCAATCCAAGCCTGTCTGCTTCTCAGTGGAGGAGAGCTGAGAGGTGTTGGATCTGTAAAATGGACACTGGAGCCTGACCACCTGCAGGACAGCCCATGCATAAAAATGTGTCCGCCTTCGGCAACCAAACTTTGATTTCAAAGTCCCTAACCCTCAGATTACGTGGTTTCCTCCCCCAATCCTAATTCCTTTAATTTTTTTGTTCTGTCTGATCACTTGAGCTGAGGGCTCGATAAAAATCGCAACAATATTGAAGATAAATAGCAGCCTCCTCTGGTTGATCACTCCCGGTTTATGCATTCTGTCCAACTACCGTTTATTTTCATTCCAGCTGTTGATTCTTGGTAAAGTTGTTTAATGCAGGTCAAAGTTTTTTTTTTTTTATTGAACCCACAATTTTCCATATCCTGATATGGAAAAAGACCAGTTGACGCTAGGCATGACCCCCAATAGTACGAGATTCGATGCATCGATAAGCGGAGACTTATTCAGCCACCAATTTCAAGGTCATCTTCGCAGGAGAAACAAGCATCGTTCCGTTTTGGTATTATGGGGATGCTCAATGTATACTTACACACAAATGTACTAGTTATTAGGGCTGGGCGGATTGATCTAAAAATATTGATGGTATTGATCTAATGTTGGTATTGAGTATTGATCGATAGCTGCGTGATGAGATTGATCCTTAAGTTTCAGTTTTTCCTCAGTACAACTCCAAGCGGCCGCTCCAGCGCTCCTCTCTCCCTTCACTCAAATCTCACTCAGCCCCCAGCACCGAGACAGCGGTCCCTTGGAGAGGCGTTTCAGCATGGGCAACAACAATATCTAGGTAGCTTATAGTGAATTGAAAATAAGATTTAATGATAGGTGAATGGCATTTTTCGGTGTAATTGATTACAATAATTTAGTATATTATTATTACTACTACTACTATTCAGTCACATAGGGAATATATTCAGCCAGTCCAAATAAAAATCTGTTTTTCACTGTGAATGAAAAAATACATATGCTGCTACCAACACAAAATACATACGTAGCTATGCCTCAATCCTGAAATATGAAAATGGCTGAATAAATCTTTTGTACTAACTGTCAAAACACATTAGTATTCCTCATTATTATTATATTATATTACTATTAATAACATTATTATCATCATCATCATATACATGATCTATTAAAGGAAAACTTACAAAATAATCATGACTATTCAAGTTTTTATACACATTTTTTTCAAAGTGACGATACATTCACTTAATAAATTACACAAGTCTGTATGATAGTACTAAAAGTATCGGAATCGGAAATACTAGCCCTGTATTTACTTGGTATCGGATCGATACAAAGTTTTGCAGTATCGTGAAGCACTACTAGTTATATAAACAATCTGTTAAACATGATAAACCTTTAAAATCAAATACAAAACAAACTAATAGTTTACTTAATATTGTGACGATTCCAAGCAAATAATTCACTGAAGAGAGGATTTTAAATAAAATCCCCTCCTCTTTTGCACAACACAGCCACTAGGGAGCAACTTTTGTCTACAACACCTGCATGAGGGAAAAGAAATAGACTACAACACAACAATAGCCAAGGCAGACATTTAACTCCCGTGCACTGCCGTCTACAAGATGGTGCATGGACAAACACCACCAAACACTGACATGTTTCAAAAGGTAACTAAAAAACATGACAAATTTGGAATACAAATTTGTCATGGTAATACAAATACAAATATTGGTAATAAATTATTTGACCGTTAATGCCTAATGTGATACATTACACACAAAAAATAAAAATTGCATCAATTTTGTCTTTTAAAATAAGATTTACTGTACAAAATTTAATGAATAAAACCAATTACCATAGACTAGTCTAAAAATGACATAGGGCTCTGTACTGTAAAAAAAAAAAACAACATAAAATCGAGAATTGAATTGTGACCCTAAAATTGAAAATCAAATCAAATCAAAGATTTGAATAATTGTGAGAAATCCAGGCTGACAACACTATTAGACACTCATTTATACGGTTTATCATTAAAAATAAAGTTGATTTCACTTTAAGTTCATGAATTTCTAAAAAAAAAAAAAAATTCTAATTTTACATACTTAAATGAAAACCACATTTTCTTATATTGGCACACGTCATCTGTAAGCGTTTATGCACTTTAAATGGTAAAGGCCTGCACAAGCAACCCACTGATTACGGCCACCTGAACCAAGGTCACCCTTTAAATTTTATTGTCACGAATTTTACAGGATTGCCTTTATTTTATTTTCACTCTCAGAGGCCAAAAGTTAGTTTTTTGGTCAAAGATTCAGGAATAATTTTTTTTCCCTTTTCCTATTCCAAAAGTTCTTTGAACAATGAGCTACAATTTGCAACTTTTCACAACTCTGCAACAATCCAAAAAAGTGCAGCAAAATCCTTGCGGGACTGACTTTCAGTCAGGAAATACATTTTGCTGGCGGAGTTTGCCCCTTGGGTTTACTTGGTCTTGTTACAGAGACTTGGAAGAAGAGTCCTTCTCTAAACTCTGTAAAGTTGCCTGGACTTTTTTTTCCACTTTGCGAAAGTAAAGCCTCTTCCAGAAGCTCTTTTGCTTTTCACGTCCAGAATCCAGATCCTGCAGAAAAACCTGTAGAAGAGAAGAAAAGCCTTATAAACATAAACAAATAAGAAAAATTTAATTCTACAGCCAATTATGAAAATTGTTCCATAAAAGGTCACTGACCCCCTCTTTTACTGACATGTGGTAGTAACAGACAGAGGACTTGTTTGTGAAGAAAAAGTAAGTTGTGTTAAGAAAAAGAGCCTTTCAGTCACATTAAGGTCTTCCTGGACCAAAGGCTTGAGCTTGCATCTATCCAAGTTGCTTATTGCTAATTTGAAACAAGGAAGATGGATTTCATAATTACTGCCTAAATGCAAGGGTGTCTGTCTTTAGAAGTGCCGGCCACAATAACCATAAACTTGAACGTAACATAAACATGTGGTTTGGCATATCTATTAATGGACATTGTGATTTGTTTCAAATGTAAGTCCTGAGTTCTCCCTCTTGGCTGTCTTAATACGTCTCTACGAACCAAACAGATGATCTTGTGGCCGGTTGAGGTTTTCGGTAGTTTTGTTTGGGAAGGGGTTGGGAAACTGTATCAAACATTTAACAAGGGAGTGTGGGTTGTTACTTCACACATCTTTCAAAACAAGAACCCTCCACTGCTGGCAAAACCTCGCCATCTGGGGAATTGCTCTGAAGGCTTACTGACTGCAGCTCTCTACGAGCTCTCCTGATCTCTCTGATTTTAGCCTTATTTTTGCCCTATTCTCCCCTTTTTAGTTTTCCTCTAAACTAATTTATGTGCCCAGCCCCTGTAGTTATGCTATTAGACTGGATTGCTTCTCTATTGTGGATTACTTCTAAAGGACTTTCGTAAGATCATGGATTAACAACATGGTGTTTTTCTTACCTGAAAACTTTCATAAACTGCTCCGTATACACAATGCCTTAGAAAAACCACTACTAGGTATGAAAGCAAACGTATGCCTTCTGGAAATGCACCTGGAAATTAACGCTGGATATGGAAATGAGACAACAGTACCGGTGACACAGAAGGAACCACAACCTAGTACCCCGTGCTCATTCGTTCCAGTCTCATTCAGAAGCAGAACACCACTATCCCATCACTGAGGTGTGGAACAGGAAGGTCACCATATTCGAACTATGCAGAAAAATTGCCAGCTCTAAAAAGACACTTCTCCACAACTGCTTGGAGAAGGAATAAACAAAACATTTCCCACACACGAAACATGATGGTTCAATAACCCTAACCCTGGCACTGAACATTTCTGTAGCTACAACACCAATGTTGTCAGATGTAACCAAAATTCAGTGAAATAAAACAATGAAAAGATTTTGACGGTTATAAATCAACACCAAAAACCTCTAAAGCTGAACAATAAAACACATACGCCAGAATACTGTTTATAGACTTCTGTTCAGCATTCAACACAATCATACCCTCACAACTCATCACGAAACTCACAGACCTAGGCATCAGTTCCCTCATGTGCAACTGGTTACCCTTCTTCCGTCTCTCAGCAAGGACAGTTTTTTCTCTCCCTCCTCCTCCTGTGTCTTATCCCACAGCTCTCTGTCTCCTGTGCCTCTACCTGGAGCATCTTTTTGCATTTTTCTCCACACCAAAACCGAACAAGCTGAAAGATGGAAATGGTCAGCTGGTCTCTGAAAGCTATTGATCAAATCTATTCAACTTTACGAAGCACCAAAAAAGGTCATCCGGTTGATGTGGAAGATATTTGGCTATTTGGGTTTATGTGGATCGGGTTTCTGCTGATAGGAATGGAGATTTACTCGAATTTGGTTGAATTAGTATAGGAAAGGGGCTACTGATGGACTGAAAAGGACAGAGAAAAATCTGCTCTTCCTGCTAACCATAACAATTTGTATTTTGTTTCTTATGTTGACGTTCAACTGGTCCACATTTAAATGCCCTCGAGAGGAATGTAAACAGAATCTCCTCCCAGTCCACCTGCATATACTGACGCACACACTTGGACATGGAAGTCAGACACATCAGACACCCACACCGTCCCGCCGTCTCCTAAACACCCCCCCACTCCAGGAAGGAGGAAGACAGTGCGCCTCTTCTGCAGTACGTCAACTTGTGGACTGGATATCACATACCCGCCTATCCCTGCTTGATGTGTCATTGTAAACGTTTGAATATGTGCTTTAATGTTTAGGTGTGGCTTTTTCTATTAACTGCTTTTTGACTCTTGACTAAGGATCAAAACACAGTTGAGCGCATTTTCCCCCCACGGTGGACCCCCTCCCTCCTGATGTGTATCTGCTCATTTTATCAGGGGTGTGCCATCCTTTGGCTGCAAGCCCTTCAGTGACCTGGATCTGTTTGTATTGCTTGTTTGTTTGTCATGATCTTGGACAGGTTGTACTGTAAACTGAATTTCCGCTTGGGGATCAATAAAGTATTTTTGAATGATTGATTGGACTGCCTGACCAGCCGGTCCCAACATGTCCGGCTGGATAAGCACTCCTTATCCACCATCACAATGAATATATAGTCCTTTCCCCTACGCCCTCCTCACCCATAACTGCAGACCTGTCAATGGTTCCAACACCATCATTAAGTTTGCAGATGAGTGTTATGTTGTATTATAACTCTGCCTGCCCATGCTGGAGTTGCAGAGAATAGAGCTCCCTGGTGGTCGTGCGGTGCGAAGGAAAAAATGAGTGGTACTAAAATTCTCTGTCCAATGCGTTATTCGCTTGGTGTGGTCACAATGATAATTAAACTCTTCATTCTTTTCACATCAGGTTAAAATGGTTCATCATATTTACAGGCTGTATATAACTGAATTTAACTGTACAAAACCAGTAATTCCGTGTGCAATTAGACGTTGGGCATCCCCATATTGCCGCAGCCAGCAGTCCTCTGCAGCAGGTTTCAGCCGGCAGCTTTGGCTCACTGGAAGAGTTGTCAGCCTACGACTCAAATTGTGGGTTCATGCTTCCGCATGCTACATTCTATTGTGTCCTGGGCAAGACACTTCACCCTACCTACTGGTGTTGGCCAGAGGGGGAAATGGCGCGATATGGCAGCCTCACTTCTGTCAGTCTGCCCTCAGGGAAGCTGTGGCTACAAATATAGCTTGCTTCCAGTGTGGGGATGTGAGAGTGAATTAATAATGGAATTGTAAAGCGCTTTGAGGAGGTCTGTGAGGTCTCGAAAAGCGCTATAGAAGTGCAATCTATTATTATTATTATTATTATTATTATTATTGTTATTATTATTATTCAGCCCACAGACTAACCCAATGGGTTCCAGTCTGCCGGTGACTCCTAGGGGCTCTGCCGGCCTTCGCCTACCCACAAAGTTAAGCTCTGGCAGCCTTCACCTCCCCACAAGGTTCAGCTCTGCCGGTCTCCAGGCCTCAAGGCTCAGTTTTGCCAGCCATTGCCTCACCACAAAATTCTGTTCTGCCGGCCATTGTCTCGCCACAAGTTCTAGTTCTGCCACCGGCCTCAGAGGTTAAAAGGTTATTGTCACTGGTATCCATGTCACAAGCACCTCAGACGCCAGCCTTAACGCCACAAGTTCCCTCGTCACCAGCTTCCTCGCCGGCCTCCATTATACCCGTTCCCTTGTGGCCAGCCTCCACGACACCGGTTCCCTCATCATTGGTGTCTTCTTCACAGGGTTCCTACACACTGCCAATGTCAAAATTCCATACTTTTTCCAGACCTACATTTCCAGACTGAAATTTCAATAAACCTATGCGTCACGTCAAGAAATTATGGAACTGATCATTTGTTTAGATTACTCAGAATATGTTGTCACCAAAAACATTCTGGACGATTTCAGCTACTTCAAAAAGGAGACCGGCCAGCAAAATAGTCGCTGAAGATTAGCGCTACCAGCTAGCGGCTAGCCAGGAGAAACTCTCCTCACTGAAAGTCCGAAACCATTTCTTCCTCTCAGTACGGACCACTCGTTTATGCTTTGCACTGCCGTCTGATTTAATTCGGAGTTTCTGCTGTAGAGGCAGTTTAGATTATTAATACAATTAATATTTTGACTAGCTTACCGAGATATCAACACAAATCCACACATCTTCCGTTATTTCATTCATTGACTTTGATGATAACGTACTGTAATGTGATTGACCTAATGCCAACAAGTTCATGGCTTCTCCAGAAGCTATCGACACTGTCCGGACCAATCACAGGGGTACAGTGTCGTGACAATAGCCTCACCTAATTGGTAATCATTCTCTTTCTTTTTCTTTTTTTAAATCAAGGGATGCCAACTCAGCCTGGCCTCCTCACCAGACAACAGAGTGCAGTACCATGTTTTCAACACTCATTCACCAAGTAACTTTTATAGGGGCGCTGTTTTACATATTATAAAATGCTCAATAATGAATGAAGAGAAGAGGAGGAGATGACAGACAGATTACGTAAACGGTTTTAAAAAAGGGTTTATTAAATGAGTTATATTCTGAAAAAGTGAGGATGCCTGGCCTCCGCAATAAAACGCTACTGTACACACAGTGGTTCAAGTCTTGGAAACATGAATATTTTTCCATACAATAGTTTACATTTTCCATACTTTTCCAGACCTGGAAATTTATAAAATTTAATTCCATACTTTTCCATACTTTCCATACTTTCGTAGGAACCCTGTCTTCACTTGTTCTTCAGACTCTTCCTCACCTGTTCCTCAAACTTTTCCTTACCTGTTCCGTGGACTCCTCCTCGCCTGGACCTCGATTAATTATTAAACTTCTTATTTTTGAACACAGGGCGGTCAATTTTTTTGTTCTGGGCTCTAGACATCCATCCATCCTCAGATGTAGTAATATTGGATATTTCTTTTTTCTAACATGTCCTTTTTGTAAATGAGAAAATGAGATATCTGAGTACCAAGGAGAAATCCATTAGCTTCACTTTCACAAATGGAGCATTAGGGCTTTTGCATGAGTACTAAATTTGATATTGAGGCTCCACCAGCAGCCAGCTACACCCGATCCAGCATGAACCCAGAGACCCGAGGGCACACCAACCAAAGTAGTATACACAAAAGAGTCACCAGATCGGAAAGTTACCAACAAACAATAAAAACCCCAAACATCCTCTCAGTGCATCCATCGACAACCTCCCGTCCACAATAAGCACAATGAATGCCTCAAACACTTGCAATAACAAAGAATAACAAAACGACCCAACAATCCACTTATAAATCACAACCCAAACCACCATAATCAGACCACACAAAGACAAAAAAAACCTCCCACATTATTGTATTGGCACATTTCATAATTTTTTTTCTAGGGCTGAACGATTAATTGCATATGCAATTAAATCGCGATTTGGTAAAATGCGATTTCCAAATCGCAAAGGCTGCGATTTGACTTGATATAAACATATCTGGTAAAGTCACGTGACTTGCAAACAACGCAGGGAGAGAAGGAAACGCTGCACTTTAACCTGTTATAAAATGACCAAAAGCTTAACAGAATCCAACACTACACAATAGTTAGTACCAAAGAGGAACAGTACATCAGTTGTGAGAAATTAAATCTGCTATGAAAACGTTGATGCTGCGCAACGGCAGGTATTATGCAGAACCCGTCTTGGTATTGTTGCTGCCTCACGAGGTAGGCTACAGTACAAACCTTTATCAACACCTAAAAACATCACACCACCATATATGAGACTTGCACGGCTAAACTGACCGCCACCAGTGTTTAAATTTCCAGTAAATAAACTTCGAGGCGACAGGGATCGCTGACCGAGCTGTTTGAAAGAATCGCTCCTTACGAACATAAAAAAAACGGCACACTGAAATAATTCGTGCTATAACGGGTTTTATAGCCAAAAGTATGCTTTGTTAACCATGATGAATAAGCTAGGATTCAATCTCACAAACACATTTTAGCCACATTTTACCTGCGCTGTATAAAAAATGCAGACAGAAAGTTAAAGCCGCACCGAAAACAGCAGAGTGTTTTGAAACAACTTACCTGAGATCAAACCGCTCTACAGAGCCATATCAGAGTCTGAAAGTGCATTAGATCGATGGAGAATTAAAAATCAGAGCTTGTTCCTTCAAGCATCCTACTTCCTGGATAACCACACGGAGGAAAACATTGCAACCGGAGGGAATTATTAGCTGGGATCAAAAGGAAGAAAACCTTGATTGCAGAACGACGCCGATAACCATATTAAAAGTAGATAAAGTTGTTAATATTTGCCTTTGTCTTAAACTCAGTAAATAATCTTATGGAATAGAATAAATTATGTATAAAAATCTGTTTATAATACACAATATTTTTGATTGCATTAATTAAAAAATGCATGACAAAAGCTCCAAAAAAATAATTGCATATTAAATCGCAATCTTGAAGAAAAAAAATCGCAACTAGATTATTTTCCAAAATCGTCAGCCCTATTTTTTTCTCACCTGTAACCTGCCCACTTTAATGAATTCCTCCCCGAACCGATGAAATTGAATTTTTGTATTGTTCCACCCATGAAACAACATTTATGCAGGTGACCCACAGGTGATCTACTGCATTGTGAAACTCCGAACTGTAGTGAAACTTAAGTTTCTTCACACAGAACAGCAAGGGTTGCATTGGGGAAATGTTTTTGTTGGCATTTTACTTTTGGGGCGAGTATATTATTCATATAGCCAACATTGTTGTTTTTGTACGGTAATGATCTAAATTATTCTTCCCGTCCAATTGCCTGGTAGATTTCAGTGCCATTTAAAAAATGAGACAAAATACTGTATGTAGCCTATGACATTTAACTTTAATTCATTGAATAAAGGTAACATTTTAACATCTGTTAATACACTGCTGTTCATATTGTAATCAAACAGATAAATATTTGTATGTGAATTATTAATATTGTCCCATGCAAACCAGTTTTAATAACAAATAGACACCCTTGCACGTAGGTCTGGTCCCTCATTGTTATACCCCACTGAAACAAACATTTGGTGCAAAAGTTCAACATGATTGTGCAAAAAAATGCCACAATTTGCCATAACATTTAAAAAAAAGAAAACTAGACAAAGAAATATCTGCATACAAGTTAGGGTTAATAGTGCACAAAAATCAAGATTTACTACTTCCCTTGGTTTTAAAGTTACAGTGTAGGTTTAGACAAGGGAAATAAATAAAAATGTGTGTGTGTGTGTGGGGGGGGGGGGGTATTGAGTATTCAAGCAACTAAAATCATAGTATGACTGTTACTAATGATTAAAAGTGCAGCTAATGCAATCTGAAGAAAATATATCTTATATGACTGATGAGGTTACTTGAGACCATATTAATCAGCCTAATAAAGACAAGGCAAGGCAATTTTATTTGTATAGCACACTTTCAACAAGGCAATTCAAGGTGCTTTACATGATTCAGTGGTAAAGAAACCAAATGTATGAAATTTCAAAACGGATAAAACACGAGAATGAACAAAAGAAAACATTTAGCATTTCATTAACAACAATTTAAGAAAAGCATAAAAAAAACGTATGTCAAAAATCCATATAAAGAGTATTACTCAAAGGCATTTCTAAACAGTAGAGTTTTAATGTTTGATTTGAAAGAACTTAACGATTCAGCAGCTTCGTCATCAGGAAGTTTATTCCAGATTTGTGGGGTGTGGTGGAAAGAATTAATGTTATGATTTATTTGTACTTTTCAATCAACTGTGACACTTTTTTACTTAATGTTGTAGTGTTAGTTTGAATGTTTAGTCTTATTGAGTGACGCTTTTACCCGAGTCATGGTCAGAGAGTTTTGGTAATGATAGTCCATATCCTGTCTTACCATTGACATGGTTCTTCGACCGGGCCTCCTTAAAGATCTACAAAGTTCACAGCTTCCTAATCAAAGAGAAAGGCGCCACTAAGTCTCTGATTTTCACCCTGAGAGTTGTACTTTATTAGAATAGATAGACCAAGGTTGCTAGAAATAATATAAGCTTGTTGTTGTAAGACCGAGACAGGTCTGTATTTTACATTTTACTGTGATGTGATACTGTCCTCTTGTATGATAAATTCAAATCATATTAAAAACTCCAAAACATTTAAAAGAATCTCTCTCATTTTATTAAGAGTCTAAAATCCCACTACATTCCTGGCGCCCAAACATTTTTTTTCCGGCTTCCAACCGCGGATCGGGTTCCAACGGAGAACCAAGTCGTCTGGACGACCCAGGAACAGCTGACCGGCTCATGACCTCCCATATTCGGAGAAGCGGGGGTTTGGTCCTCCGTGGTTTCCGTACACTGTCTGGAGGGACCCGTCACCCGGTGAGAGAGATATCCTTTTTTATAATTACATTTTCATTAATCTGGCGAAGTTTAAAATTGTGCAGTGTTATGGTTTTTGTAAACACAATGCTGTGCTGTGTTGTTTATTTTTTTTATTGTATTATTTCGCTCTAAAAAGATTTAATTAACAAGAGATTTTGCTGGGTTTCATTCTCTTGCACAATGGGATCAGCAAAATCCAGTCTTTGGGCTCCAGACAGCGCTGTCTGTCGTTTAATGCGAGATAAGTACGGAAAATAATGTTTAGAGTTTGTTCACTTTTGGATTTCTAAATGGAATTTCCCGGTCGGGGGTAGTCTTGACATTGCAGCAATTGATAAAATTGAGCAGAGATTAATCTTAGAAGAGGAGAGATTACAATCCAAGGCTTTCTTGCGGGGAGCTTCATATAAACAGATTGAAAAACCAAAACGGTTGGGTGGTGGTCTAGATATTTCTGGTGATGTTTCTGGGCGCTGCGATAACGCATCGTTAGAACCCAAACACAAAAAGATTAAAATTCGTTCTGTTAAGTTTCCTGCACACACAGACACTCAGCCGTCTGTTCCACCGTTAGATACAATACACACAGACGTCAAACCTCCTCTTCCTGACGCTAAGCAAAAGTGTAGAGCAACAAAAGATCTGCAAGGCCCACCACCATATGATTCTGCCAAACAGTCATTGTCAGATCTAGTGGCATTGAAGTTAACCAAACTTGATGATGACCTGGACTTCGCTCTGCTGAGGAGCCAACAGCCGATGGCTACACCAGAACGGACAGGAGCAGCAGCCTATCCTGAACGAGCAGAGGCGGGCCCCAGTAATGAGCAGCCGAGTCAGCCAAAGGTACGTGCAGAGACCCCGACGAAAGCAGACCCTCAGGGGAGACAGCTAGAAACTACAGCCAATCTAGCTAGCCCTGCTCTGGAGCAAGCTAAACACCACTTTGACTGTTTGAAGAAGCTGTTGAACGATTCGGACACAACAGCAAGCAGAGTAGCAGAGTCTGCATGAAGACTAGCAAAGTCTGCAAAACGATTGCGCCATCAGCCATCATAGAAGGACGAATCAACGGAAGAACCTGCCAAACCGACCTATCGCAACGCAGATCAGCGTGTGAAGAAAGTGCCCCGGCAGCTATCATCTCTAACGGCATTTGGAACACGACAAGCCACCGCGTGCAACAGCTGTAAGGTAAAAGACACTGAAAATGATGTACACGATGTTGTTCAGACTTTCCAATGCTTGAAGTCGTCGGAGCGAATGGAAGAACGCTTGTTTTCTAGGGCTGGAAGAGAGACTATAGCCCCATATTGTGTCACTCAGGAATGTGACATTTGATTAATGGGGTCAAAAGTCAGCACGAGGGGGTTAAAGTGGGAGGAAGGGGGGTTAGGGTTCACCCACAGGGCAAAAACTTTATGTCAAACGCTCGTCAAACTGGTACTGAGGCGTGGTTTTGGTAGGAAAGGAGGAGTCGGGGATTTTCTGCTTTTAAATAGAGGAAAAGAACATTCGGGACTCTTTTCTTTAGAAAAAGGGACAGAGCCAGCCGGACTATGTTGGGATTCATCTGTGATCGGCCTAAAAAAGGTGACAACCCATCTTTCTTTAAAATAAAATTTCTAAACTCAAAGTAACTTTAACAAATTCCCTACATATAGCACGTTTTATTTTTTAATCTTAACCCTCTAGGCGCCAAAGTCGCAATATTGCGACAAGCAACATTGCTGACTTTAACGAGCCACAGCTGGAGATAGGGCCACTAATTTAATTACTACTTTACATCAGGAGATGGCGTACTTTTAATCTTGGACACCTTTTTGGGTGTGTTACCATGGAAACTTTTGGAGTAAATCGGCCTTTAAGTCAGCGCCGCGAGCGGGGGAGGCGAGGTACAGCTGCTGCGGTCACAGTATAGAGAAGGCGACTTTTAGAATGATAAAACTTATGAGGCCGAGATGTCGGAGTTCCCCGCCGTAAAGTATTGGCCTATTCAGATTCTGAAGAGAAATATTTACCTCTGATCTGTTCAGTTGTCCCAGGAGAAAGTGAAACTAAAATGTCCCGCAGCAACAGCCAGTCCCGTTTAGCCATGACGCTCCAAAAGCAGCAAGATTCCAGCTCTGCATCACGTTCGGGTAGCAAGGTGGTCATCACAATGCTAATTGTGACCAAGGAGGGAGGGATGTAAAAATCAGTGGAAATAATAGCAGATGCGATCGAGAACAGGAGAGAAAAAAGACCGCTTATAAGCGAGTAAACAGTAGTAAAGTTATCTGTCCCGCTGCAAGTGAGGATGATGATGATGATGATTTTGGCGAGGTTTGCTTGACAGATGAGTAAGAGTAGAATCACCAGTGGATCAGACAATTTGATGAGCCTGTTAGTTATTTTTGGGACGGATCTGTAAAATTCTGTGGCCAATATTTTCTTTCTGTTGATTTTATATAGTAAACAGAGTAACGGAGCCACATAAGAAAGGATATAAACAGATATATCCACCTGTTCTTGAAAAAAAGACAAAAAAATGAAACATATATATGTAGAAAATACATATATAGACAAATCTAAATAAAAAAAATAAAACTATTGATGAAAAAAAGTTTTAAACAATGTCAAAAAGCAAAAAATTCTAAAAGTCATGCAATCCAATGGTGCCAACGCCTGAAAACGTCATAATATGCAAATTAGATGTGTCATTTTGCTCCTATCACAAACTTTGGATCATACTGAAGATTTTTCTAATTTACAGTGTACCTTTATCCATAACCATATTAAAGCTACAGCATTTTGAACTAGTGATATCAAAATGGAATATTTTATAGAAAAAACCCCGGCGCCTAGAGGGTTAACTTTAAGCAAAAGTTCATCGATGCATGATAATTTGTAAACAAATTCCCTCCTCATAGCGCGTCTATTTTATTCTAAACAATAGACTCTAAATACATTTCCCAAATGCGTGATAATTAAACTTTGATTAAACTCTAAACTTTAAGCAACTTTAAACACATCTCCCCAACGCATGATGATTAAACTATTAATACCTTTAAAAACAACTTTGAAAATAACTTTAAATGCATCCCTTTAGGGTTTTAAATACTAAAACAACTACTTTCTTTGTGTTATATATGGTGAAAAAATGCTATGTGGTTTATTTTGAAAAGCGCGCTTCCTCAGTGTGCGCACGATTCTCTACTTGACACTTAAATTAAAACATAGAATTAGACTTTCTCTGACCTCAAAAAATGGTTTGCTACGTAACTCCGCAGAAAAAAGAAGATAGAAAGAAAGAAATGGTTAAACAGAGTGAATAGCGAGGAGAACAAATCCTATTGTTTTAAAAAAATATTGTTTCAGGAACGAGTTGTGGTTTAGAAATAAATGGTTAAACAGAGTGAATAGCGAGGAGAACAGTTCCTGCTGTTTTCCACCTCAGATAAGAGAGTGATTTTGCTCCAGCAAGAAAGGTTCTTTCTATTTTAGAGGGGGGGGGAAACATGATACTTGGCCTCTGGGGTCCCCTCTTATGACCTCCCAAAGAAGCGGCTGTTCTGACTAACCCTTTTCATAATGGATAATTTAACCCAGAGCCAGTATCTGATGATCTATGTATATAGCCATATCCTGGGGTTACCATCGATGGCTGGCCCCAGGATTGTGCCATTATCAGCAGCTGCTGGTCAAGATGTTTCTCGTATGAATACTGTAAAGGGATGAATGACGGCCCACATCATTAATGGCTGTCAGTCTAAGGGTTATGTGAAATTTTATATATGTTTTCTCAGACGGTTGTATGTTCAACATATCGATACCGCCATCTGTAGCTGTCACTCAAAAAAAGGGTTATGTGAAATTCTATACAGATGTTTGTAGGGTGATCTGTTGGGTACATGTTCACAACCAGCCCGCGCTTTCTCAATGTTATAAACCCAGCTCGTTTAACGGTGGTCACACAACATAACTGACCAGAGCAGAGCAAAGATGATCGTACATTCCGGTAAAAAAATAAAATAAAAAATAACGAATTAGTTACTCGCACGGTTTAAATCATCATTAAAAAACACAAGTGTGTTCTTTTATTTAGCGCAAGCCCAGGTACATCGGAGTCAAGAAAGCGATGCTGGTGAGTGCCATAATTTTTTTTTTATTACTCTATAATTTAAAATCACCGATTTAACTTTTTAAAATGTCTCCAGACCTAGATGATGAATTTGCACTAGCACTGGACATTGGTAAAATACCTATTTCTATTTATATAGATAATAATAATTTATTTTTTTTTACACAGGGAGGAAAAAACAATTTTCTATCAGTTTTTTCTTTTAAGACTGGAGTGATCTTATCCATACGCAAGATATTACATCGACAACACAGGGATTGTCCGTCGCGACACACTTTATACCTGAAAGCCGGCCAGGTAATAGTGTTGATTTGTTGTTCATTACATATATTTATTATATATATATATATATATATATACATAACTAATGCTAATTGCGTGTCTATATCATGCATAGACTTGCCGATTGTGCTTGAAGATGATGATGAAGCCATTAACGAACATGGTGAGTTTTAATATTTATTTATGATATATATATATATATATATATATATATATATATATATTAATCTCTGTGTTTTTATATGTCATAAAAAAAAGACCCTTTAAGAAACGAAGAAGAACCAATCATAGGTCTGTGTTAAATAACACGCAGTTAATTAATTTAATCTCTCCGCATTATTAATGTGTTGTTTTTGTTGTGCTATAACAGCGATCGTAAATGACCCACACGGAATTACGAGGCAACAAGCAGGTACTACCTAAAAAAGTAAGAACAGTGTTTAATGCGTAATATTTGTATTTTTTTCATATCATGCAGAATCGCCGGTAAGAGACGGTGAGGAAGAACCAAACGCAGGAGAATTAATTTAGTGAATGTCTGTGTTATTGTTTTTATTTCTTAATCGATAGCCGTGGTGAACGAGCCGCCGAGAACAACAGCCGGTCCTCCACGTAGAGGTACAGCTAGTTTTTAAAAAATATCATGACTGTGTGTGTGTGTGTTTATACAGATTCACTTATTTTAATTTTATTATTATTATTATTATTATTAGGAAGGCGAGGGTGGAGACAGAGCAACCGTCGCAGAAAGAGAAGAAGAGACATCTTATGGTTTCAGAATGTTGTGGAAAGAGCGTTTGTCAGCATGAACCAGATGACAGCGATATGTCTAAGAATAATGGACCATTTGTGAGTAAATGTGTTTTCTTTTAAATAAAAAAAAAAAAACGTTGTTGGTTGGACACAGCTTTAAAGTAATAAAAACGAGATGGCGCATCATGAGATGATTCTAACCGTTTAGATGAAATAGGTGCTTTACTAAATCAAGATGAAACTAGCGCTCCATTAACCGACGGCCCGCACGAGGCCTCTCGGGATGTAGCGGGGTCGATTTCGAGCGAGTCGGCCCTAAGCTCTCCCGCTGCAGTGTTGGCCTTCTTAAGCGAAGCCGCTGCTCGGATCCCAGCTCCGCAAAATGCCGCGCCCCAAATATCCGCTCCACAAAAGGAGCGGATATTTGCTTTCATTTCCGATAATCATTTAGAAAATACAAACGATCCTTTGTTGAGTCTAGAAATTATTAACGAATGTATTAGAGAGTTAAATGGCGAGGAACCAACAGGCCTGCGTTTGCTGAGAGAGGCCGTTTCTGACGTACCTCCGACAGTGGAAATAATCCAACCGCTCTGTGCAGAGACAAATACGGCCGTTTCCAATAACGATCTAGATCAATAAAACACCGAAATTACCTTGGTAAATTAAAATGAAATAAATATTTTACAAGAACAGAGTGCTAGAATCGGAGTCGCAGGTACACAAACTCAAAATGGTTGTGTGATTTTTTCTGATGATCAAATTACAGGATTCCCACAGAACCCAACACAGTCAGATGCAGCATCTAACATAACACAGACAGGGGGTGCAGACAACAACAGACAGACCATGATGAGCAGATCATTGAATGGCCAGCTTTCAACAACATTGAAATTAGACATGATTTAGTCATACCTGTGTTACGGCAGCCAGATTTAGCATTATTCTATAGAAATGTAATGGGACAATTAGCTGGTTTGGCAGATAGAATTACCAGTCTCGTGAATGTCAGCGATTTTGTTCAGATTGAGTTGGTTACAGATCAACAGCGTCATCATAGAACGTTTGCAGTTGACACACAGGATATTTTAAAGCAATTTGAAACATTTCTGGAAGAGGTTGTTCAGTCCAACATGGAGATCTGTGCTCATGAACGTTTACAATTTATCATTCAGATCATCCATAACCCACGTGGAGGTGGGGTTGGGGAAAAGGAGAACACAGTCGTTGCTGGATGATGAGTTAATTAAGAAAAAGCGTAGACATTTGTACGTCGTAAATAACCGTCACGACCAGATTTGTTTTGCCATTTGTCTAGCTTATGTATTAAATCCCGGTTGTACAGACCAGGAGGCTCTGATGCAGGAGGTTTCTCTACAAGAAAGAGCAGGTCTCTCAAATCAAACACCTGTTGCATTTTCAGTTGTCGGGAGATTCGAGCGATTGATCAGCAGAACAATTGTGATATTCCACAGAAACAACCCAAAAGAATGTTACAAAAGTTTGAAACAGACTTTTCCGATAGAACAAACCCAGTGTTCTTTTTTTTTTTTACACCAAAACCATTATTATGGAATCAAAAATTTAAAAGCATTCATTGGATCAAAAAACATCTGCTCACACTGCTTCCATGCATTTGAGAAACCGGAAAGCCATTTGTGTGGAGGTTTCTGACCTGTTTGTCGGGGTACTGATTGCAAACGGCTACAAAGACGATTTGTAAGATGCACAGATTGTCAGCAGTTATGTTTTAATGAGGTGTGTTTTCAGAAACACAAGGCCTCTGTCTGAGACACTAGCTTATGTCAGTTAAACAAAAAATGTCTTGATTGCGGTTGCACGTACAGAAGTTCTGATGCTGTGCACCAGTGTGCAAAACCTACCTGTCGCATATGTGGGATGCAATTAGAGAGGGGTGAAAGAGGAGGTCATTTATGCTACATACAAACTGCATCTGTGGACACAGAGCTAAACAAAAAATGCGGTTACTATGATGTGAAAACTTTTTTATCGGCTGATAAAAAACACATACCTTATCTAGTTGGTATGAAAACAGATGATGGCAGGGAGAAGTTTTTCTACGGCCTGTCTTCAGTGATTGATTTTTTATATTACATTAGGAGACCTGCTTTTTACAATTACACTTTCATCGCCCATAACGCCCGAGCTTTCAACTCGTATTTAGTGTTAGAAGCAATGACAAGTGTCGGTTTAACCCCACAGATTCTTATGCAAAGTGCCAAGATTTTGTGTAAACGTTTTTCGTCGCCGGCAATAATTGGGTTGGAGTATACGGCTGCGAAAGAAAATATTAAAATAGTACATGCCCTAAATGAAGGCGAGCGTAAAATAGGGAGGTTTTTTGTAGACGGTTATGCCGAAATACATGGGGTTAAACATTGTTACGAATTCTTGGGATGTTTTTTCCACGGTTGTCTCGAACATTGCTACCCACACGCAGAACACCAATTCTTTAAAAAACTAAATGGGGAAATTTATGCGGAAACCATGGAAAGATTGCAAACGTTGGAAAACCAACACAACGTTAAAGTTGTGAGCATATGGGAACACCAGTGGGTAAAAATGTGTAAAACAGATCCATCCGTCATCCAATTTCTGTCCAGTTACCAGACACCCGAACCGCTAGAGCTCCTCGCTGCGTTGTATGGAGCCAGGACGTCAGCTGTGCGTTTAAGACACAGCGCATGAATAAATTCCCGATGAAAAAATTCTGTACGTAGACGTGACCTCGCTTTATCCACATGTAAATGCAACAAAAACATACCCCCTAGGCCATCCTGTCATCATCAGGGAGAATTTTTCTGCACCTACAGAGTATTTTGGTCTCATTAAAGCGGTTGTGTCACCCCCTAGGGTGCTCTTTTTCCCAGTGTTGCCTTCAAAAATAAATGGAAAATTGGTTTTCAATGAGGCCTTAAATGAGGCCTTAAAACATGGTTATACGGTAGACAGGGTTATAGAGGTGTGGCATTTTGAACGAAGAAGCAAAAAAATCTTCACAGACTACATTCATACGTTTCTAAAAAGAAAACAGGAAGCGTCAGGTTTCCCAGAAGGGGTTACCGACCAAGAAAGCCGGGAGAAATACATCAGAGATTTTGAGACGAACCAAAGGATTCGTTTAGATCCCTCTAAGATCTGTGTAAACCCAGCGAAGAGGCAGGTTGCCAAACTATGTCTGAACAGTTTATGGGGAAAATTTGGTCAGAGAAATTATTTGACGCAGACTTCCATCATCAAAGAATCAGACAAGTTTTCTCAAATCATGTTTTCCGGCATGTATGTCATATCATATCTCCATTTTTTTGACACAGGTGGTGTTTTTCTGCAGTGGAAGTATGATAAGAAATACAAACTCCCTCCAAACCGTACAGGCAATGTCTTCATAGCAGCGTTCACAACCGCCTATGCGTGCCTGGAGCTTTATAAGTACATCCATAAACTGCAAGAACGCGTTCTTTATATGGACACCGACTCTGTAATCTACACTGCAGGAAAAAACGACAACGTTGGAACTATCTGGGTTCAACCGGTAACAACCGGTAACTATCTGGGTGATTTAACCGACAAATTGCCTCCTGCGGAGACCATACAGGAATTTGTCGCCGCATGACCTAAAAGTTACGGCTACCAGCTAAGACACAGTAAAAAAAGTGTTTTGAAAGTCAAAGGAATCATGCAAAACGTCCAAACGTCAGATGCTGTAAACTTTGATTCTATCAGAGATTTAGTGGTGGGGTATTTAAAGAACGAACGAAAAGAATTACGCACACGTCAAAACACCATTAGACTCGATAAAAGCGGTTTTCACCTAATAAACGTGTCATGTGATACAAAATTTTAAGTTGTATTCGATAAACGGCGTCTTTTTCAGACGGTAAAACGTTACCGTTTGGATATTAAAAAAAATATATAAAAAATGGACGAAGTTAAATTTGATACAAGATTTAAAACGCACTTTTCCTTTCTAATAGCTGGTCCAAGCGGGTGTGGCAAATCAATGTTTGTGAAAAATGTTTTGGAAAATTGTATGCAAGTTTTGGATTCTCTACCTGAAAACGTGGTTTGGATATATACCTCTTTTCAACCTATGTACAGTGAATTGCAAAAGATCAATAAAGTTGTGTAATTTGTAAAAGGACTTCCTGATTCTTTCGAGGATGAAGACCTCTGCCTGATCACCAGACACACCTGGTTATTTTAGATGACTTGTTTTTTTCAGGCTTCTGAAAGTCCAGAGGTTGTAAAGATTTTTACACAATATAGACATTACAAAAACATGAGTGTGTTCATGCTGTCCCAGAACGTCTTACATCAAGGTAAACACGCAAGAACCATCAGATTGAACAGTAATTACACAATCTTGTTTAAAAACCCCAGGGACAGGTCACAAGTTAGCGTTTTAGCACGACAGATTTTTCCTACTCAACACAAATACTTTATGGAGTGTTTTGCCGATGCCACAAAGAGTCCATACGGCTATTTAATCATCAATCTCACTCCTACATGTCCAGAACAGTTCAGACTATGGACAGGTTTGCTTCCCAGCGAGCTATCGGCTGTATATCTGCCTAAAACCAAATGAGGCACCATGTCGGCACGTTTAAAAAGAAATGTACAGTTACTGAAGGCTTTATATAACTCCACCCCCAGCAAATGAAGGGAGATCTTAACAAACTGCTCACCCGACGTTCTGCAGGCTTTGTGTGAAATTGCCTTAAATGTGTTAAAAGGGCATATAAAACTATCACCTTCGCAATATAATAATATGAAAAAACAAAGGCAAACCCTTAGATTATTAGCGGATAAAAAGGTTGGATTGAAACGCAAACAAAAGCAATTATTAACCCAGACAGGTGGGATCTTTCCTCTGCTTGCCGACGTCGTACCGATTCTGGGGGAGAAACTGGAATGGATTATGCTGATATGCGCAAGTATGTGATTCAATGTGAGAGTCAGTTGAAAAGAAAACAAAGCGAGCTGATGTTTAAGAGAGAAACAGACATGCACCAAGCAGCATTAACGATGTATTCTGCAGGAGCAAATGATTACAGGAGTGACGTCAGCCTACAGGCACTCGGAATACAGGAGAGGAGACAAACAACAGGAGCAGAACTCAAACAAACGCCGCCATTTTTCCCCAGACCGAGGTCACAACAACGACAATGACAGACAATCAGGTGATGATGACTGCTGTTTTTCCTGGGGGGGGGGCGTAGCCATTGCAGTGACCAATGTACCAGAAGGCGGCGTCGTGGCCCACGCAAAGGACCTCAACAAGCTGACTAATCAGGGGAGCGGAACTCCAGTTCAGAGCAAAAAGGAGAATTCTCTATTTCGCCAGCAGATGGAGTTGGAGGTCTGACGCACACACAAACACATACAGACACACATGTTCACTTTGAAAGTGATAATCAATCTGATATTAGTGATGAATCACATTTTCAAAGTGATGATCAATCTGAATTTTATGATGATACATATTCTGAGAGCGAAAATAAGTCTGATTTTAGTGATCAAACACTTAGTGAAAGTGACAATCAATCTATTTTCTGTGATGATTTTTGTTGATGAAAATGTGTCTTGTAATAGAAAACCTGTTGATGATGGAAAAGTTGTTTTTTGTGATACAAATCCTGATGCCAGCAATGAGAATATTGCAATTTCAAATGTGACTGCCAGCAATGAAGAAATTGCTTCCTGCACTAACCATTCGGATCAAAGTTCTAACCCTAACACTTTGATTACAGAAGCCATTGCACATTTAGAACAACAGCAAACGATACTAACAAGTACGTACGCACAACTGACTTCAGATGCGTGCAAAGCCTTACCTATCCTGTCTCTCACTGTCTCAGGTACACCTGTGGAATTCATGGTCGATTCCTGCGCCATTCATTCAGTGTTTAAGCACACAGCCTTCATGTCTTCTCAATTTCAGCATCTGGTCAGATTGTGAAAGAACGATTCAGTTACCCACTCCGTTGTCAATTGGGAGATGGGCCAGCTTTTAAACATGGATTCTTAATCTCAGAGCAATGTCCTGTGAATTTTTTATGCAGAGACCTGATGTGCAAACTTAACATTTCTCTTTTCTCATCACTCCAAGGCACTGAAGTTGTTCCTTGGCAGGAGACACCAATCCTGACAGCAGTTAAACACATGCCTCCTGATCTCACACTTGAATACCAGTGGAAGCTGTTAACAGGTACCACAACCAAAACATTCCTCCAGATGGCTCAGAACCTGGTAAGTCCGGCTTCTGTTTTCATGCCAGAGGAGGAACTACATTGCACATCACACGTTTTTGCAGGATCAGACCTCTGACACACTGACACTTTGAACATAACTTCTATTTTGTGGGATACACATAAATCAGCAGTGACCATCTGTCTCACACCTGAACAAAAACCGCTCTACCGATTCCAAAAATGTGATCCATACATTTCTCTCTCTAAACCTGAGGGTAAATAGTGGGAAATGGTGTCAAACCTCGTTCATCGCGCTCAGTCAGCTTCTGATTGGGAGCAAACTGAAAATGACCGTTCTATCCTCTACTCCAGATCTGCTCAACTTTACAAGTGTTCGCTGCTTTCCATCGTGCATGTCACAAGGGTGATTCATTTAACTGAGGACCCTGTGGAGGTGCTTTTTCATTGTTTTCCTCCATGATGAAGTTGAGACTGACAGCTCAGAAATTCCTCCTTTGTTCAAAGAGGTTCCGACTGATTTGTGGGCAAAAAATTCACAGGATGAGGGAATAATTAAGGGTTGTACCCCTGTTAAAATCACACCAAAATCATATTTTCGAGGGTACAACGCCAGTACCCGTTGAAACCAGAAGCCGTGCGTGGGACCAAACCAGTATTTGAATCTCTGCTAAAAGCTGGCATCATTGTCGAATGAAACGATTCGCCTGTTCGCAGTCTTATTTTTCCAGTGAAAAAGATCAGAGACAAAGGGGAAGAGTGGCGTTTTGTGCAGGATTTGAAGCATGTAAATGCAACTGTGACGCCTAGGGCATCTGTTTTTCCAAATCCGTGCACCATCTTGTCTCAGATTCCCCCTTCAGCCACTAATTTTTCAGATGTTGATTTGAGTTATTTGATGCATTCTTCAGTGTACCAGTAGACAAAGAAAGTCAGTTTTGGTTTGCTTTTGAGTTTGAGGGAAAATGTTATTCTTTCAGCAGACTTCCACAAGGCTATTTGGAATCACCCACCATTTTTAACATGGAGTTGAAAGAGAACTTGGATGGGTTGGAGTTTTTTTCCTCACTCCACCTTAATCAGTTACGTTGACGACCCTCTGGTTTGTTCTCCGTCACAGGAACAGTTCGAGGGGGACACTGTTAAGTTGCTGAAGCATTTGCATTCGTGTGGACACAAAGCTAGCTTTTCTAAGCTGCAATTTGCAAAACCAGAGGTTCTTTTCCTTGGGCATGCCCTCTCCTAAGGGACAAAGTCGCTCTCTTCCAAGAGAGTTACTGCAATACAACAGAGCCCGAGACCAGTCACTAAGAAACAGATGATGTCTTTCTTAGGTTTGACGTCGTATTGTCGGAATTTCATAATAGACTATGCGATTTTGGAGAAGCCACTTTCGGGGTTGATTTATGGCAGAGATATGATGGCCTCTGATGCCATCCAGTGGACTCCTCAGGCATTGCAATCATTTGAGGAGCTGAAAAAAGCTCTGCAATGCCCTCCAGCTCTGGCTTTGCCAGATGCAGAGAAACCATTTTTTCAGATGGTTGATGAAAAGAACGGATGCATGACGTCTGTTCTCCTTCAGAATAATTTTGGTCTGAAACGACCTGTGGTTTATTCCTCTACTTGATCCAGTTGCAGCCGGCCTTTCTGGCTGCTTGAGAGCTGTAGCAGCAGCAGAAAAAAAACAGTTTTGGCTTCGAAAGACATTGTGATGTATTGCCCAGTAACTGTGTTTGCACCCCACAATGTTGCCATCATTTTGTTGGAGCAGAGGACTTCACACTTGAGAGAGGCAAGATGGCTCAGGTACACTTCTGTTTCGCGGGATTTACCGAACATAACTGTTAAGAGGTCCAATGTTCTTAATCCTGCCAGTTTGCTGCCTACTGAGGACAACGGGATACCCCATGGAAGCCAGATGGAACTAGAGGTATTGTGTACACCCCGTCCAGATTTGAGTGACACGCCCTTACAGAATCCAGACATGGTTTTATGCGTGGATGGATCATCTTTCAGAGACTCATGGGGGAAAAATAGAGTGGGCTATTCTGTTTTCTCTGATCATTGTACTTTGTCTGCAGGAAGCCTTCCGTCTCATATCACTGCGCAGATCACAGAACTGGTTGCATTGACAAAGGCCTGCTAGCTGGCTAAAGACAAATCAGTTACCATATACAGTGACAGCAGCAATGCAGTGGGCGTGGTTCACCATTTTTGAGCTCTGTGGAGACACAGACGGTTCTTGAAGTCTGATGGTAAGCCAATTTTGAACGCATTACAGGTTGCTGACCTCCTTGATACGATTTTGCTACCATCCAAAATTGCAGTAGTGAAATGTGCTGCACACATGGCATCCAGGGAAACTGTTTCTCTTGGGAATGCCAGAGCGGATGCTGCCACCAAAGCTGCCGCGGTTCAGCCAATGACGACTACCTGTGCTTCTACTGAGCAGGCAGAGGAGCCCCTTGACGAGTCTGATCTAACAGCTGTGCAGAGTTTTGCCATTTCTTCTGAGATAAAAGCATGGACAATGGCAGGTTGTGTCAAAGATGAAGGTGTGTGGGCTTCTGTAGAAAAGAAGCCATGTCTGCCAAAACATTTTTACCCCGTTTTTGCAAAACTCAGTCATGGGCTGGATCATTGTTCCAAAACTGGAATGTTTGATCTTGTTGCTACACATTGGTTCACAAAAGGTTTTGCATATTTTGCTGAAAAATATTGTCATTCATGCATGGTTTGTGCCAGCACAATGCAGGTCGAGCAGTGTCCATTCAACCTGCTGGTTATCCGGCTCCATGGACACTTCTTGAACATCTGATGATGGATTTCATCGAACTTGAACCTGCTGAAGTAAAAAAAAATGTTTGGGTGATTGTTGACATGTTTTTCATGTACCGAAGTGTTCCCCTCAGAACATGCTGACACTGCTGCAGTGCTGTGGTGAAAGCTTTTTTGGGAGACGTTTTTCCAAGATTGGGAATCCCGGACAGGATTTCCAGTGACAATGGCAGACATTTTGTGGGCAATGCTTTTAAAGAGATTGGGGTGTTTTTTGGGGGGAAATTATCCACATATTGTGCATACCACCCACATTCAGGCGGGCCTGTAGAACGAGAAAATGCAGGCTGAAAGCCAAGTCTGCTAAGTGTTGTGAGGAAACAAGACTTTCTTGGGTAAAAGCTTTGCCTTTGGCTTTGTTTTACACGAAGATGAGAAAAACAGCCAAAAACAACCTGAGTCCTTTTGAGGTTCTTTTTGGCAGACCTCCTGCAGTGGGGCTAAACCCACCTGTATATCTGCATCTCTCTACAGACCTCTGTGAGGATGCTATGGTTTTTTTCTGTCAAAATCTCTCTAAAACTCTTGCGCAGGTGCACCAGCAGGTGAAGGACCCCCTGCCAAAAGCAGCTGCGGGACCACTTCATCCAATCAGACCTGGAGACTGAGTTCTGATTAAAGAGCTGATGAGACGACATTGGAGTCAGCGAAGGTGGCAAGGGCCTTTTGAAGTTTTGCTTATGACCTACACTGCTGTGAAAGTCGCTGAGAGAGCAACTTGGGTGCACGCCAGTCATTGCAAGAGAATGACAGGACCGAATGACAGGACCGAATGACAGGACCGATTCAACACCCACGCAGAGCAACAGCTCTGCGTGGGTGTTGAATCATCATTCAGTGGCTGTTGCTCCATTGTTCAGTCTTCTTTGCCAGTCTTCAGTGTTGTACTAACTTTGCTACGAGACTTAATTTTTACTTACCTGAAGGTAAAGTTGAACCACCATACTGTCAGTCAACCTGTGAGAGGAAAGAGACTGACCGTGACATTTTAAAGGGTGGTAATTTATTAAGTAATAGAGTGTAGGGGAGACGTATCGCGTTGGTAAGACGTATCGCGTCATTTCCTGTTTTGTGACTAACTCGTTTGTAGCAAGTCGGTGTTACTGTCTCTCTTGAACTGATCTAACTTTCTCTGTCAATAAGTTTTTTCTGAGTTGCTTTAACACACAAACACATTAAAACGTTAATTTTCTTCACGGTTTGGGACTCTTTTAGCGTTTCACTGTTTTTTTTTTGGGCTTGGTAAGGTACCGCTTGGTTAGCTTAGCTTCACGGCTAGCATGGCTTCGGCAGCTTTCTCTCTTGTCCCTCCATCTCTCTCTACACCTCCTCCTCTTTCCTGCTCTCTCTGTCAGATGTTTAGTTACTCCTCCGCCTCATTTAGTGAAGTTGGTAGGTGTAATAAATGCAGCATTTTTGTAGCTTTGGAGGCGAGGGTTTCTGAGCTAGAGGCCCGGCTCCGCGCTGTAGAACAGCCAGGCCCAGCAGTAGCTAGCGCGGAGTCAACTAGGACAGGACCTAGCCGTCCTCCAACAGCTCCCGTGCAGCCGGGACCTCAGGCGAGCTGGGTGACTGTTCGTAGGAAGACTAGCGCCAGACCCCAGTCCGCGGCCAACCTCCAGCCCCTTTCTCTGAACAATAGGTTCGCCCCGCTCAGCGACGCACCCGCCGAGCAGGAGAGGCCGATTCTTGTAATTGGCAGCTCCATAGTTAGGAATGTGGCTCCAGAGACACGAAAGACCACCGTCAAATGCCTTCCAGGGGCCAGGGCTGCGGACATTAGGTCCCATCTGAAGCTTTTGGCCAAGGACAAACGGCGGTATAGCAGGATCGTTATCCATGCTGGTGGCAACGACACCCGGCGACGGCAGTCGGAGGTCACTAAAATTAGCGTAGCTTCGGTGTGTAGGGCTGCCAAAAAGATGTCTGACTCTGTAATTTTTTCTGGTCCCCTGCCTGATCGTACTAGCGATGACATGTACAGCCGTATGCTTTCGTTCCACCTTTGGTTGTCAAGGTGGTGTCCAGAAAACGATGTGGGCTACATTGATAACTGGGGGGCCTTCTGGGGAAAACCTGGACTGTTACGTAGAGACGGCATCCATCCCACCGAGGACGGAGCTTCGCTTCTTTCCAGGAACATTGATAGGGTTATCTCTAGTTCCCCAAAGCCGTGACAACCCAGAGTCCAGCTCAGGGAACCCAGAGTCGAGCTCAGGGAAACCAGAGTCCAGATCAGGGAACCCAGAGTCCAGGTCAAGGAACAGGGACTGCCACCCACCCACTACCCTATAGAGATAGTTTCCCGTCCACTACCCAAAACTAATGAATTAAAAGTTAATGCTACTAGAGCAAAGTATAAAAATCTCATAAAGATAAATAAAACTCGGACTGAACATAAAAACAAATCAATTAAATGTGGTTTACTAAACATAAGATCTCTCCCCTCAAAAACACTCTTAGTAAATGACTTAATTTGTGAAAATAATATTGATTTGTTTTGTCTTGCAGAGACATGGTTGCAGGAAGAGGACCATGTCACAATAAATGAGTCAACTCCCCCTAGCTACTTAAACTTTAGTGTCCCTCGAAGTACTGGTCGAGGAGGTGGAGTAGCAACTATCTTTCACTCCGATTTACTAATTAATCTCCAAAAAAATAATAGTTACAGTTCCTTTGAGCATCTAGTTTTTAGCCTTCCTCATTCACATAACAAAGCAGTAAAGCCACTTTTGTTTGTGGTCTTATATCGTCCACCAGGACCTTATTCTCAATTTTTAGATCAGATTTCAGATTTTCTATCTGACTTAGTTTTAAACACTGATAAAGTCATTATAGTCGGAGACTTCAATATTCATGTTGATAATGAAAGTGATAGTCTAAATACAGCTTTTAACACTATCCTAGACTCAATAGGCTTTACTCAAAATGTGCAGGGACCAACACATTCTTGTCACCACACTTTAGATCTTGTGCTGACTTATGGCATTGACTGTGAAGAAATAACAGTCTTTCCACATAACCCTATCCTGTCTGATCATTTCCTTATCACTTTTAAACTTACTCTAATGGATCATATCAAACCTGAAAGAAAACTTCATTATACCAGAACGTTATCAGACAACGCTGTAGCAAATTTTAAAGAAGCTCTTCCAACTTTAATTTCCTCAGTTTATAAATGCAGAACAGAAAACAGTGATTTAACTCGTGACCCCTCACAACTTGACATTTTAGTTCATAGCGTTAATTCCTCCCTGCGTCGGGCAATAGACAAAGTTGCCCCCTTGAAAAGGAAGGTGGCTAGCCATAGAAGATTAACTCCCTGGTTTAATTTAGAGCTACGTACCCTAAAGCAGAATGTTAGAAAACTAGAGAGAAAATGGCGCTCCACGCATTTACATGATTCCTTTTTAATATGGAAAAATAGTTTATTGCTATATAAAAAGAGCCTTCACACAGCTAGAACAGCATATTATTCATCTTTAATCGAGGAGAATAAAAATAATCCTAGGTTTCTTTTTAATACAGTTGCCAAACTCACACAGGATCATAGCTCTATCGAGCCAACCATTCCCCAAGCTCTAAGCAGTGACGACTTCATGCAATTCTTTATAAATAAAATAGACTCCATAAAGAATAAGATAATTGGGAACCTTCCCAATATGCTTGCTTCCTCCTTAGTTAATGAGGCAGCCTCAAAAATGGTGGAACCTAATATATGCTTAAACTGCTTTAATGCAGCCGAACTTTGTGATGTACTAAAATTATTAGCTTCATCTAAACCTTCAACTTGCGTTTTAGACCCAATCCCAACTAAACTCTTAAAAGAAGTTTTCCCTCTGATCGCTGCTCCAATTTTAAATATAATGAATCTATCCTTAGTCAATGGATATGTACCACAGGAGTTTAAGATTGCTGTAATTAAACCTCTACTTAAGAAACCCTCTCTTGATCAAAACGACTTAATTAACTATAGACCGATATCTAATCTTCCCTTCTTATCTAAAATTCTTGAGAAAATAGTTGCACACCAGATATGTGAGCATTTAAACAATAATGAGCTGTTTGAGAAGTTTCAGTCAGGCTTTAGAGCTCATCACAGCACTGAAACAGCTCTGGTGAAGGTTACTAATGATATTCTCATAGCCTCAGACAATGGACTGGTGACCATTCTGGTCCTGTTAGATCTCAGTGCTGCCTTTGACACTGTTGATCACAATATTCTCATAGAAAGGCTTCAACGTGTCGGTATAATAGGAACAGCCCTAGGCTGGTTTAAATCTTATTTGTCTAACAGATTTCAGTTTGTTCAAGTAAATGATAAACCCTCCTCAACCTCAAAAGTTACTTGCGGAGTACCACAGGGTTCAGTCCTTGGGCCGATTCTTTTTACTATATATATGCTTCCTATTGGTAAAATAATTAGGCAGCATGGGATAAATTTCCATAGTTACGCAGATGATACACAGCTATATCTATCCATAAATCCTGATGAATCCAATCAGTTAGGTAGACTACAGGCATGTCTGGAAGACATAAAAACTTGGATGACTCTAAACTTCTTGCTTCTAAATTCTGATAAAACAGAAGTTGTCGTCTTTGGACCAGAAGCTCTGAAAAAGAAACTACTTAGTCAGCCCCTTCACCTGGACGGCATTAAATTAGCCTCCAGTAATAAAGCAAAAAACCTCGGTGTCATTTTTGACCAAGATATGTCATTTAGATCTCACATTAAAGAAGTCTGTAGGATTTCCTTTTTTCACCTTAGGAATATTACAAAAATTAGAACCATCCTGTCCATGATGCTGAAAAACTAGTCCATGCCTTTGTTACTTCAAGGCTGGATTACTGTAACTGTCTATTATCAGGTAGTCCACAGAATACAATTAAAAGTCTTCAGTTAGTTCAAAATGCTGCTGCTAGGATTCTGATGAATATTAAAAGAAGAGATCACATTTCCCCTGTTTTAGCTTCTCTTCACTGGCTCCCAGTAAAATCTAGAATAGAATTCAAGATCCTCCTTCTGACATATAAAGTCCTTAATAATCTAGCTCCATCATACATAAGAGACCTGATTGTTCCATATGTTCCCAACAGAGACCTTCGCTCTCAGACTGCAGGTTTACTGGTAGTTCCTAGGATTTCTAAAAGTAGAATGGGTGGCAGATCTTTCAGCTATCAGGCTCCCCTCCTATGGAACCGGCTCCCAGGGTTGGTTCGTGAAGCAGACAATTTGTCTATCTTTAAAACTAGGCTAAAAACTTTCCTCTTTGACAAAGCTTACAGTTAGAGATATGTTTATAGGTAGTTAGAGTCAGGTCAGACAGGTAGATAGGAAGAGACAGGTTAATGTTAGTAGTCAGGCAGAGTGTCAAAAGTTAGGAAGAGATAGGAAGAGGTAGAGTAGCTAGGTAGAGATAGATTAATGTAAGCCAGGTAAAGATCCGGAGCCGGTCGCGGCTTACCGCCGCGGAAGAAATGCGCCCCACAGGGGCCAGCCAGCGCCGGAGAGAGGTCCCTCAAGGGGATCCTCCCGCACAGTGCGGCCGCCCATTACCTGCCGGGTTGAATCCCCCGGGCAGACTGTGCGGACCCCACCCGTTTATCTCTTAAACGTTTCTCGCCCTCTTCAACTCTGTCCTCTCAGTTCTGTCTATTTTTCCTTAAGATAGTTGTCGACTATCGGTCTCGTGCCGGTATTTAGCCTTAGATGGAGTTTACCACCCACTTTGGGCTGCATTCTCAAACAACCCGACTCCGAGAAGACCCCGGCATGACGGGGGCCGTTACCGGCCCTACACCGTCCACGGGTCAGGAGGACTCAGACAGAGTGTTGGTAGCCAGGTCTCCTAGTAGCTAGGAGACAGGTTAATGTTAGTAGCTATGCTGCTTTAGGCTAGGCTGTTGGAGGACATTATTAGGGTCTGTTCCTACTTTCTCTCCTACTTCTCCCCAACTGCATGATGTGCTGTCAATTCAAGCACTAACCTGTTTTCTATTATAGTAGGTGCTCCGGATTAGCCCTGCTTGACGACCCTGACTAAGATGGCATTGCAGTGACAGAAAATTCTCCACGTCCTGCAACAAACTTCTGCATCAGTTCTATTGCTCTTTCTGTGTCTCTTATGTATTCTCCAAGCCACAGACGGTCGCGGCAGATAACCGCTTGTGCTGAACCTGGTTCTGCCGGAGGTTTCTTCCTGTTAAAAGGGAGTTTTTCCTTCCCACTGTCGCTTCATGCTTGCTCAGTATGAGGGATTGCTGAGAATTCCACGACGCAATCTTCGGTGGTTCTGTAATTTCTACACTAAACATTGTATTGTAATAACTCTTTTTGGAAAGTGCCTTGAGATGACATCTGTTGTGAAATGGCGCTATATAAATAAACTGAATTGAATTGAATTGATTCTGGACAAGCCTACTACTGCTGAATAAGAAAAACAGAGAAGTAGACTCTGAAACAAACACTTGACTTTTACAGCTTTTCATTCATCTAATCATCACACGTGAAGAGATGGAGAAGATGATTCTTCAAAGCTCAGGGGAGTCAGAGCAAAAAAGACAGACATTCATATTGTTTGTGTTTTATTTCTTGTTAGGGAGCGTCATTCGTCTCTGCAGCAGGGACGAGAGGTCACCTGAGCTGGACTGATGCAGAGGGCACCTACGGGCCTGATGTAGACTTGATCCAACGAGATGGAGATGGAAGAGAAGAGCTGTATGGAGATGAAAGAGGTATGGACTTGCTTGATGACCTCGAATTATATGAGTGATTAGTCTACAGGTGTATGGCGACTTCCTTTAAATCACTTTGTGACTTAGGTTGTCTGATGTGTTTCCCTGTGACTAATGTCTTGTGTTCTTCCACGGGAATTTAGCATTTATTGGTAAAGATTAGGATTGGTTCTAATGCTAGGGATGTTTAATAAACAAGAGTTGGAGGACCTGAGTGGTCTGGGGGGGGGGGTTGCTATAGTGACAACAGGTCTTCAACATACTTTGGTGCAAAACCATTCAATGATTTATAAACTAGTAGAAGTATATTAAAGTCTATTCTCTGAGCTACAGGGAGCCAGTGTAAGGACCAATCTCAACCTTTCTGGAACAGGGGCAGTATAAGTCCCATAACTTAACAATTTGCGAGGCTCAAGAAGAAAAAACTCAAGGAAACACTACAATGGTGTTTTGCAACAAGGAGCGCAGAGCCCAGTGTGGACTCTTAAACGAGAGTACTTAGAAGTCAGTGGCTGCATGCTTTTTACTTTACCAGGTTTTTCCCTACATAGGAAGCTCAGTGGTGGCTGCCTGTCTAATTTATTGCTGCCACCGGCTCACAATGGGGATATAAATAAATACTTTCAGCGCTGCCTGTTGGGTCTATACGCTCAGTGGTCGGGATTTTAAGTTCATGTACTCCAGAAAAAGGCAGCAAGAGTGGTGTTCATGCACTGTTTCAATGCCAGCTCATGACCCTGCATTAAGTCATCCATCCAGTTTTGCTGACTTGGCGAATTTGTCGCCATTTCGAATAGGGCTGGACGATAATTGAATAGAAATATATCGATCGATAGACGTGTGGTGTGATAGAAAAAAAAGGGTTCGATACAAAAGTTTGAAAGAAAAAAAAAAGTTACCCCCCAAATCAGGCAGCTTAATACAACAATCATTAATTACTCCAAACGAATCATTAATAATGACCCACGAAGCTCTGTCAGCCACAAAACCACAAAAAGGTTTAAATGATTTGAGCTGAAAGAGAATTTTTTGATAGTCCCTAAGTGAACCGTAACTTCGCCGCACTCAGACGTCTCAACAAGGCAGCAGCGGAGGAAGTTTTTCTGGATAAATTTTTCAGTGGTAAAGGTTACGTTGAGTTTTGAACCGATCCTCCACACACTAAAACACTAAACGTAGCAATAATGAACAAAATATAAAACTACGATCAGCGGTTTTAAGTAGGACTCCCGCCTCCAGCTCACTACGAATCTCTTAAAGAGAGACACAGGAAATTTACCCAAGTCGCATCGCGCTGCTAACATCTCCCCTCGGTTCTGCCTGACCTGCCAGCTTCAGCTCTCAGTGACTGAGCTGCATTGTTTGAGCCCTTCAACACTGGTGAGTAGCTAATTAGCTTTAGCCTACAGCTGAAGATAATTCATTTAATTCTTAGTTAAAATGAGTTCATTGAAGAATAACAAAATGACTGGGGAGGCACTTAAAATATATTTTTTACATTATGTGATTTTTTATAGATAATTATCGATCAATATGACTACTTTTATTATCAATATGCTCTTTTTCTATATCGTCCAGCCCTAATTTCTAACAACTTTCCAGGCCTCCTTGATAACTTTTTTTCCTTTTAATGTGCCTAGCGACAAATCTGGTAACATTTCTGAACCCTTATCTACTTTTAAAGACCTGCCTTGTTCTTCACGTTTGCAGAAGCTTGTCTGCACTTAGCTGCACGCACACTTGGTGCACTCAAGAAACCTGTGTTCTGTGTGGTTTTTGAAAATCATTGCTATATAAATTGTATCTGCATTATTTGGAATCCACAGTAAGTTATTGAGACTGTTCTTTGGTGTATAGAATAGAATAAGGACATTTAGTTGCAAAAGAAGAACAAAACAAATATAAAGAGTCAAGAAATGTTTTTATAGATATAGTTACAAAAAAATTGTACTGTGCAGTTATTAAGATAAAAAAATATAGATAAAGCGCATAACCAGGTTGTAATGTGCAACAGAGCAGGGTACTTAAAGATGGCGTTTTACTCAGCTGAACACTTGTGCCCAGCTACCCGCTGGACCGCATCAGCTTTTTCTGGATACCTTTGAAAGACTGCAAAAAAACTGTGGATTAACAACATGACACACTGCTCAGCCGATAACTTTGCTAAGCTACTCCAAAGACAGAACGCCTTGGAGGAACAGCTCCGGAATATGGAAACAAGACTACGCCTTCTGGAAATAAACTTTGAGATTAATACTGGATATGGTAAGGAGACAACACTACTGACTTCACTGAAGGAACAACAGAAAACTGACATCCGCCTGCTTCGGTACAGCCCCAGTCAAAAAGAACTGAAAAACATCATTCCCTCACCGAGGCGCGCAACGGGCAGAACACCAAACTCAAATTTCAAGGAGAACTGGCCGCCTCTGAAACGAAGTTTGGAAAACCTCCACACCCATTCCCAAGAAAAACAAAAGGCAGAAAAAGGAAAGGAAAGGGAATTCCCCTAAAAAATAGATTTACAGCACTAGACTCTCTGCAACACATAGCCCCAGCAACTGGCCAAGTCCAGCAGGAGAAATCAAGAAGCCCCATATGAATGAAAAGACAGCACCAAGCAGCAAAGAGCAAGAGCAAAGGGAAAAATTCCAAGAGTGTGAGTCAGCAACATCATAAAACAAGACCCTCCCAAAGCTAAGGTTATGATAATTCATGATGGCTCTGTAAATTGGATTAAAAACTTTTGCAGCAAAAAGACGAGTGTTCACGGCTGCCCAAAGAACACTATCAGAAAATTATGGATAAGATTCCCTCTATCCTTGCTTTTCACCCAGGAATACATACAATAATTAGTCATGCAGGCTCTTATGATATAGGTTTACACCAGAAAAAGGTTCTCAGAACTGACATGTAACAACTGCTCATGGGTCTAAATCTGCGCAATATCACAAACACTTTGATGTCTGGCCCAGTTCCAGAGGGGAAGGACGAATGATGGTCTAGGGCCAGGTCCCTACATAGGTGGATGAAAACAAAATGCTTGGAAAACTCACACGGCTATGTCAACAACTTTAAACTTTTTGGTTCGGCGACGCATCTAATCAAAGAAAATCAGCGCTATCTCAACAGAGGTGGAATTAAACTGCTGGCTGCTAATAATTTTGCCCATTTGAATAATAGTGCTCCGAGACTTTCAAAGCGGTTGAGGACTAAGCGGTTCAGAAAATGGATGGATAGATGGACTTTCAAAGCAAAGTTCCCCGAAGGTTAGCGCCACCCTAAGCCTTCAGATAACGTACAATCAGATGTCGCCTCCACCTGCTCGCAGCTCTCTGATAATGAGAATGCATGATCTGTAACCTCCAAGGACCATGCGTCCCCCGCTCTCCTAAAGCGGAGTGATGAATCAGGAACCCTAGGCTCACCAATCGAATTCTTACAAAAATTACAGGAGCAAATCATCAATGGTACTCAACTTACTGCAGGATCCTCACTGCATATTGGACATGATGATTCTCCCCTCCCACGACTGGTAATGACTGATGAATGATTTATTAAGTCGCCAGACATTACTCCCCCACCAGCACGTCTGGTTACTGAGAAAATAGCATTCCTGTGATTATAAACAGAAGAACTTACACATACAAATCCCTCCGCATTATGTCAAATCTCATAAATATCACTTGTCAGAATAATTTAAAAACAACCAATGAATCTCTTAAACTGGCATCACTCAATATCAGAGCCTTATCAGGGAAATCTTTCCTAATCAATGAATTCTTTAATAATCTTAATTTACAGGCTCTGTTTTTATCTGAAACTAAGTTATATGCAGATAATGAAGCATCCTCAATACTGGAAGCTACTCCTCCAAACTATAGCTTTTTGACTGAAAATAGGAAACAAAGAAGAGGGGATGTTTGTTTTTTTAACACTGAACTTTAAAAAGATATCTCTTGGCACATTTCATTCCTTTGAATACCTTGCTACAGAGATCAAAGACCCAAATAGGGTCTTAGTCATAAATATGTACCAATCCCCCAAAGCTAGCTCAACCTTCATTAATGACATCAATGACCTATCTGTAATATGTATTGAGTATGACCAACTAATTATTGTGGGAGATTTGAGCATTCATACTGACAACCCCCAGGAAAGATGAACTAAAACACTAAGTGATACTCTCATTAGCTTTGGTCTAACCCAACATGTCAATCCACCAACACACAAACAAGGACACACTTTAGACTTAATCATTAGAAAAGAACTTTAAATCTCTAACATCCCCGTACTGGATGTTGCATTATCTGACCACTTCTGCATCTTCTTTGAAAACAAGATCTCAGCTAAACTATCAAATCAAATTGAGACCATAGTAAAAAGACACTCCCTAGTTGACAGTTCAGCTGAAATCTTTAAACAAATGTACTGCACTACCTCACCCCCCACTACCCAACACACTCTTAACAAGCTGGTAGATAACTTTTTCTCTAAAGTCTCAGAGATTATTGATACCATTGCTCCAACTAAAGTAGTCTCGGGCAGAGAGAAGTCTCAATGGACCAGCAATCATCTGGTACGTAGTGAAAAAGGGAGTGCCACCAGGGTGAGAGAAAATGGAGGAAAATTCGACTTCAGGTTCCCTATGAGATCTACAAAAACAGGCAAACCAAGTCATGGTTTGATTTTTATTCCTATATTTTAACTGATTCTGTTTTTAATCTATATTCTTTTGCATAAATTTGTTCTTTATAAGTTCTCTTTTTATTGATGGATTATTGTGTTTATTTGTTTTTAAATAAAATTTTATTTTATTTTATTAAATTTAAGTTTATTTCAGTTACTAAATGCATTTCTTTGGTGATGACCAGTTTTGATTTTCATATTTTTGTCGTGTATTTGGTTTTGTTGCCACTGAATCATGTAAAGCACCTTGAGTTGCCTGGGGTTGAAAGCTTGCTATATAAATAAAATGGCCTTGCCTAAACATGTTTAAATAATTAAAATATTTAGAAATATGTACAGAAATTGTAGAATAGAAATATGTAAGAACCAAAATGGGCAGAGAAGGCAGGGTTTAAGCTCAAGGTGTTTTCTGTTTTGTTTTTTCTGGAGGGGAATTTATCGGCCATTATATATGCCATCGGCCTTTGCTACTGTTTTATATCAGTATCGAATCCCAAAAATCCAAAAGGTCGGACCCTAATCACGAGACCCCAGCATGCATGTTTAGGTCATAGAACATTGCTATTTCTCATGTTTCTGAAATGCAACCAAGCTCTTCTTTAAACTTAGATCTCATGGAAAGAACCCTGACCTTTGAACCCTTCAGCAATAAACCCAACATGAGTTAGTTGTTGAGCAACAACTTTTAGGAGGGTTTTGTTATTCAAATGATGGCATGACATAATTTTTATTTCAACTGTTCCTGATTAATCCTTTATCCTCCTAGTGCATTTGTTTTGCACAGAGTTGTGTTTTTATGACTCATTTCTGACTGTGTTAATGCAATTTATGTAATTTTATTTCCCAGGCTTTGTATATTGGAGGAATAACAGGTGGACAATGTGTTGCTTCAATATCCATGTCCTGTTATTATTGTACATATGTTTACCTTAAGCTGCTGTTTGACCGTTTTGCGATCCCAGGATGAAGCATTCTCTCGTATCACTCTGAGTATGGGGTGCCATTCGTTGGAGATGTCGGAGCCTTCAGTGACACGAGCCAGGACTTTGACCTGCTGGTTGTTGCCTTGGTTACTGGGCCCACTATGGCCATACAGAGATTGTTTCCCCTCATCAGTGATAGGATTAAGATACAAGCTACACAGGGACAGAGACACACTATTTGAAATCAAAAAGTTATGACCTTTTTAACAATGTTCAATAAATTGGAAAAAAATATTTAAAGACTACAATAACAATAAAAATAATAAGGAAATTACAAAATTGTAAATAAATAAACAACGGAATTCACCATATACCAAAAAAATTAACCATACACTGGACTATAAACAGACAGTGAGGGGGTCAGTGTTGGGCATGATGACTTCCTGACTGATCTTTACTGAGCCCATCCATGACCTTGCCCACTGCTCAGGGCCGGTTCTGGGCATAGGCGTAGTGGGCGCCCTAGGCAGGGTGGGGGTGGGGGCTATTATACTGGTGAACAGCAGCACAGTGCGGCATACCGGAACCTGCCGTACCCTAACCCTAACCCGCCGTCTTGCCTTATTAAATTTTACTCGTAAATTTCATAAGGAAATTCTCTGCCTCTCAGTTTAAAGAAGTGCGAGAGTTGCTGCCTGCTGCAGTTACTGTGGCAGGTCTGGCAAAGTCAGCTCCGGGAGCAACAATTAGATGCACCTGGTGAAGATAAAGTCGCTCAAAAACCAACTAGAAGACATGTAAATATATCGGGTAAATGGGACAGCAAGTTTTCCTCCCTCCAGAGGAACTGGATGGGGCGCAGCATCAACACAGGTAGACGTGGTTCTGTTCACTTAGCGAGCTGACTAGTGGCAGATTAAAACATGTTGGAAAAGACAGATGAAGGTAGGAAATTGTCGGTGAAGAAGTTAAAGTTCCATTTAAAAAATCTTAAATAAGAGATACTCCATCTGCCTCTGTCTCCCCTTGGATCAGAGTTTGAATAATTGTATTTAATAATGCTAGTCAGACCTGCTGTATTTATCCTTGAAATTAGTTCAATTCAGCCTAGTTCATATTCAAAATGGCTAAGAGAATAGAGAATAGCAACAGATTTTAAATAAAAAATAAAACTTTTTTTCCCTTAAACTGTCAGTCTTAAGGAAAATACAATTCATATGCACGTTTTTTTAGGCCTCTGACAAGCCCATATCGGTTGGTTTCCTCTCTGCTCCAGAAAAATTTGTTTTCTTTAATATATATGATGTGCACTGTAATGCATCTTGATGTGCTAAATAGATAAATCAAATCAATGATTGAGAAATAATGCCACAAAATATTTTTTTATGATTAAATGTTTACACATTTTTTAGGTATGGCCTAAACCCAAAGGTTTAGGCCATACCAACCCAAGTGGAAAAGGGGCATAAGGTTGCATTCAGTTCAGGGTTACATCAACAAAGCTTTGGTCACAGAATCGACATGTGTCAGGTGGAAATTTGGAATCAAACCTGCAACCCAATGATTACAAGCTAAATACTCTACTCACCGAGCTACTGTTGCACCAACATAACTCTGTGTTTTCGCTTTACATTTCTAGAATGAGTAACATAGGGCATTTACTGCCCTGAACAGCAAAAGCTCCTTGTTGAAGTGGCCACAATTAATGAATCCATCCTAAGTCCAGGCTGGTGTTACTTAGCAAGCAAATAAAACGCAGTTTTGTTTCTCACTCCTACTTATTTTGTATTTTGGTAAAGAGCGTCATATGTGATTACTTTAGTCATAGAATAAATTATTCAACATGAGGGTGTTATGTGTGAAATTATTCATACAGGACTTTCACCAATACAACAAAGCCTTTTCAAATTCGGCTTTTGAAAACTCCTGAATTAACTTCCTCGTTTTGTCTTTCTCCAACTCATACAGGTCTAACACTAGCTGTGGAATTCAACAAAACATTGCGTATTTTTGTTTGAATGTCCTGTCAATTATGTTGTACAGAAAATTAACATCTTTGAATCAAACTGGAACAACTTTTAAAGACTATTGTTGAGTGAGGAGATACCTACTGTACAGTGTGAATGGTGGGATGGTCTCTGCAGACATCAACCAGAGCCAGAGCTGCCTTGTCGCTGATACTGTTATAGGCTACATTGAGCTCCTTAAGCCCTATGTGCTGCTGAAGTTTTTCAGTCAGCTCAAGAGCCCCACTGTCACCCAATCCAGTGTGCATAAGGGAAAGGTACATCAGAGATTTATTCTCTGGCAGGGCCTCCAGCAGACTGAAGATTCCAGAGTCCAGCAATGGGTTGTCACAGAGCCTACAAGGCAAAATAGAACATTCAATTCAATTCAGTTTATTTGTATAGCACCGTTTCACAACATATGTAATCAAAAGGCACTTTACAAGAAGAGTTATTACAATACAATGTTTAATTTAGGAATTGGAGAACCACAGAAGATTGCGTCGTGACTTCTCAGCAATCCCTCACACTGTGCAAGCATGACTTGACAGTGGAGAGGAAAAACTCCCTTTTATCAGGAAGAAACCTCCAGCAGAACCAGGCTCAGCATAAGCGGCCATCTGCCAAGACCGTCTGGGGTTTGGAGAAGGCAGCAGAGACACAGAAAGAGCAACAGAACTGATGCAGAAGCAGAAGCTGGTAGCAGGACGTTGAGAACGTTCCGTCACTGGAATGCCATTTTAGTCATTGAGACAAGAGCCATAATATCAAAACATAAAATGACTCATTAAATAAACAAAATAAAAATGCCAAAGTCAAAAACTGTGATATTTTCTGACTTGGACTTATTTAACTTTGAAGACCATATCTATTGAAAAAAATTTGAAATTAGTCTAATTAGGGTAGTTTCAATTATTCATATTCAATGTAAAGATTGAATATATGAAACATTTTCATAAAAAAGCTACATTGAATTAAAAACACCTCCACCGAGCGTTTAAAGTGTTGAAGAATCAACAAATTCCCAAACAAATTATATTTGAATTAAAATATAATGGAATGTACATTTTAGCAGGTAAAACAATGACGTCATGTGTACATCCACCAGCCAGTAGCGAGCGTTAGTGTTGTTCCTGAATGAGTTCATTGAACGATTGTTCTTATTTTTTGTGAACGTGAACTGAACTCACACTCTTTTGGTCTGATGAACATTATAGGGAACGCACTGATTCTGGCGTTTGTGAATGGCAGATCTCTCGCAGTTCATTTGTCTCTATGTGCCTTGTTTTTTGACGCACTAGGGATGCACTTTGGGATTTTTTTTTTTTATATATATATATATGTGCCGACTGACGTGGTATGTAGTGTGTGATTGTGTAGTCTCTCTGTGAAATATGTGCTGATTGATTGTACAGTATTGTCTTGAAATAAGCTACTATAATGCGCCATTTAAATTGCCCTTTGGGGATGAATAGAGTGCTTTTGAATTGAACTGAATTGAATTTGTTTCAAGTGACGCCAGATTTCTATCGAGCCTTCCAGGCAAAAGCCCAGCTAAAACCATGGTGGTTAAAAAAGGGGGAAAAGATTAAGTCTGATAACACTAGTCATCGAGTCGCACAGAGTATGATTCTGGTGTCAAACTGCAAAGTTATGCAAGCAAATTCCAGTGATTGCAGCAGCATGCCTTCCAATTTGGAAGCAGTCTGGGGACTTTAAGTTGGGGTCTCCAATTTCTGGTCACCGAGGTCATTAAAAAGCTCCTCAGTGGCAAGGCTCCGGGGGTGGATGAGATTCCCTCCTTCAGTTCTTCAAGGCTCTGGATGTTGTGGAGCTGTGTTGGTTTATGCAGCTCTGCAATACTACATGGAAATCGGAGGCAGTTACCTTGGATTAGCAGACCAAGGGCTGGGTTAAAGAGGTTTTTATCGAGACAGACCGGGGAGCACCCGATTTGCAACAAAGGTAATTTTTGAAAACATATCAGACGAGGAAGGCAGGTATAGTATGATTCTGTCAAAACTGGATGGCACAGAAATTACCTTATTACATGTTAATGCTCCCCCGGGTTCATCATGGGGGTTTTATAAATTTATCTTCGACCTAATGATCACAAAAGCTAAGGGTATAGTAATCTATGAATCTGTGGCGGGAATTTTAACGTGACAATCCAAAATGGGACAAGTCAGGACCAATTCAATTACACTGTGATACAGTGACTAAAAAAATGAACTTAATCAAGGAGATGGGTATCTATGATGCATGGAGAAATTTTAATACAAACATTAAGAGATTATACATTTTATTCCTCACCCCATAAAACATGATCAAGAATTGACTATTTTTTTATGGACGTTAAAGATGTTGGCCTTGGGAAGTCATGTGAAATTGGAATAACGGACCTGTTGGATCATAGCCCAAAAAAACATACAAACAAAGAGATAGAACATTGCTTAGAGATTAAGTTTAGATGTACTTTAGGGAGAAATTTAAATTAAAACAAAGAAAGAAATCTTATCATACCTGTCTGAAAATTATAATATCCCCTCCCATGGTTTGGGATGCCGGGAAGGCAGTCTTGAGAGGAAAAATTATTGCGAAACTGTCTTTTTACCCGTGCATGACAATTGAAAGTATTTTATCTGCACTCTTGCTTTTTATTGTAAGTAATTATTTTTTAAGTTGATGGGTTTTTTTCTCGGTTTTCTTATATTATGCAACTGTGAAGCACTTTGAATTGCCTTGTGTATGAATTGTGCTGTACAAATGAGCTTGCCTTGCCTTTCCTTCAAATCTAGCCATAATACTAGAAATGATACTTCCAGAAATCATAGAGTTAGACCAGACATGGTTTATCTGACAGAGGCAGATGCAGGATAATGTCAAGAGAACATTACAAATAATTAATCATATAAATACTAACAAATTAGAGACTCTTGTTTGGATCAGACGCTGAGAAGGTGTTTGACTCTGTGGCATACTTGCCAACCCTCCCGATTTTCCAGGGAGACTCCCGACCCCGGTTCTAATATGAGAGGGATCGAGAATAAAACGTGTTACATTTTAAATACGTGAACAGTTTCTTCATTCCAGACATGAAAATTCATCACATGTTTGGCGAAAGTTACCGTTTTGAATCAAAAATAGGTCATCTATGTGATTCTTATGTTTATGAGGAAAACAATCAGTGACGCACGGCGCAGCAGCGAGCCACAAATTTTCAGAAGTCTTTGCGTTTGGTCTGGCAAAAAACAATGTCAGTGTCAAAATCAACAAACTCAATGCTTTATTAGTTTTTGCTGCGACCAAACTAAGAAAAAATACTTTCTTACTATCTCCCGACACAGAGACTCCTACGAGCTTTTGGACTGATTAATAGTGACTATTCCTAACCTCCTAAACTCCTCAGTGCTGCTGAGCAGGGGTGTATTCAGGAGGTTAATAAAGAGGGGCTAAAAGCGCCAAGGATGGGACTGTAGCACCAAAATAAAAGCAGAAATGTTCCAGTAGTGGGGACCCAATCTGCGCAGTCGTCATTTTAAAATTACAATTTAAGGTCATTTTATTTTGCTAAGGTTTATGTGACAATGTGATATGAAAGCATATAAAAAACATTGCAATCTTTGTTTAATTTCTTAACTTACGTTATTGCTGTGGACTGTTATTTTGTCAAATAAATAAATAGTCTAAGATTTTTCATCATTTAATTACTCTCATAGTCTTGGATTAGAGACAACTTCAGAGAGAACTAGGAAGCTAAGTCAATTAAATACCTAGCTGTGATTATTCAAAAAAACTAAATCAGAATCAGAATCAGAATCAGCTTTAATGGCCAAGTATGACACATACAAGGAATTTGACTCCGGCAACTTTTCTCTCCAGTACAGAACTTAAATAAGTGAAATTAAAAAACGGAAAAAAAATAAAATAAATAAAAATAAAAATAAAGGATAATATATACACCAAACCAGGGTTATTGTACAGTAAGTATATACAGCAGTGCAGAGTTTTAGTTTATTGTCAATGTGAGTGGACACACACTCTGTGACTATTCAGAGTTTCATCAGAGCGACAGCCTGGGGGAAGAAACTGTTCTTGTGTCGGGTGGTTTTGGCGTACAGCGCTCTGTAACGCCGGCCAGAGGGGAGGAGCCTAAACAGGTTGTGGCCAGGGTGTAAGGGGTCAGTGGTGATTTTTCTGGCCCGCTTCCTGACCCTGGCCCGGAATAGGTCCTCAATGGAGGGAAGATCAGTACATATGATCCTCTCTGAGGACCTGACTGTTCTCTGCAGTCTGTTCCTGTCTTGCCTGGTGGCGGATCCGAACCAGACAGAGATGGATGAGGTCAGGACAGACTGGACTATTGCTGTGTAGAATATGGTCAGCAGTTCCTGAGGCAGGTTGAACTTTCTGAGCTGACGCAGAAAGTACAGCCTTTGCTGGTCCTTCTTCCTTATAGAATCTATGTGGGAGGTCCACTTCAGGTCCCGTGTGATGGTGAATCCTAGGAACCTGAATGACTCTACTGTGGGGACTGGCCTGTTGGTGATTATGAGAGGAGATGTTGCAGGGGGTCTCTTCCTGAAATTGACTGTCATCTCCACAGTTTTGAGCGGGTTTAGCTCCAGGTGGTTCTGACTGCACCAGAGGACCAGCTGTTCCACCTCCCTTCAGTATGCAGACTCGTCGCCGTCACGGATGAGTCCAATGACGGTGGTGTCATCTGCAAACTTCAGGAGTTTCACAGAAGGGTCTCTTGACGTGCAATCAGTGGTGTAAAGGGAGAAAAGCAGTGGGGAGAGAACATATCCCTGGGGGGCGCCGATGCTGAGGGACCGGGTGCTGGATATGAAGTTACCCAGTTTCACCTGCTGCCTCCTGTCAGTCAGGAAACTGGTAATCCACTGACAGGTGGAGGGAGGCACGGTGAGCTGGGAAAGTTTTTGGTGGAGGAGCTCTGGGACGATGGTGTTAAATGCAGAGCTGAAGTCCACAAACAGGACCCGAGCGTGGGTACCTGCAAAGTCTAGGTGGTGCAGAATGTAGTGGAGAGCCATGTTGACTGCATCATCCACTGACCTGTTTGCTCTATAGGCGAACTGCAGGGGGTCTAGCAGGGGATCCGTGATTTCCTTCAGGTGGGACAGCACCAGTCGCTCAAAGGATTTCATGACCACAGATGTCAGGGCAACTGGTCTGTAGTCATTTAATCCTGTGACAGGGAACTTCTTGGGAACCGGGATGATGGTGGAGCATTTGAGGCAGGAGGGGACCTCACACAGCTCCAGGGAGTTATTGAAGATCTGAGTGAAGATGGGAGCCAGCTGGTCAGCACAGACTTTCAGACAGGACGGAGACACTCCACCAGGACCTGATGCCTTCTTAATCCTCTGTCTCTGAAATAGTTGGCGCACATCCTGTTCACAGATCGTCAGCGCAGGCAGGGGGTCAGGTATGGGGATGGTTTGGGGTGATGCTAGGCCTTTTGTGATGGAGATGGTGGGGGAGGTGGAAGGTGTGAAAGTTGTTTCAAACCTGGAGAAAAAGTCATTGAGGTCCTCAGCCAGGCGGGGGCTCCCCACAGGGTGGGGGGATGGTCTCCTGTAGTTGGTAATGGTCTGCAGGCCTTTCCAAACTGCAGAAGAGTCGTTGGCAGAAAAACGCTCCTTCAGCTTTACACTGTAGTTCCTTTTTCCTGCCTTGATCTCCTTTGTCAGCTTGCTCCTGGCCTGCTTGTACAGGTCCCGATCCCCACTCCTGTAGGCCTCCTCCTTGTCCTGGCGTAGCCGTCTCAGTTCTGCAGTGAACCATGGTTTGTTGTTGTTGAACGTGCAGAAGGTTTTGGTCTGCACACACATGTCCTCACAAAAGCTGATGTAAGAAGTCAGTGTCAGTCAGTTCGTCCAGGTCTGAGGCTGCTGCTTCAAAGACGCTCCAATCAGTGCAGTCAAAGCAGGCCTGTAACTGCATCTTTGACTCATCTGTCCATCTCTTTACAGTTCTTACTACAGGCTTAGCAGATTTCAGCTTCTGCTTATAAGATGGGATGAGGTGGACCAGGCAGTGGTCAGAAAGTCCCAAAGCAGCACGGGGGACAGAGCGATATGCATTCTTTATTGTGGTGTAGCAGTGGTCAAAAGTGTTCATGTCCCTGGTGGGACACGTCACGTGTTGTCTATATTTAGGCAGTTCAAGTTTGAGATTTGCTCAATTAAAATCCCCGAGAATGATTAGCAGAGAGTCCGGGTGAGTTTTCTCCACGTCTGTGATCTGGTCGGCGAGGTGATGTAACGCCTCCGTTACACACGCCTGCGGTGGAATATATACAGCGACCAGCACAAACGAGGCGAACTCCCGCGGTGAATAAAATGGTTTACAGTTTATGAAGAAAGACTCTAGGTGAGGGCTGCATGTCTTATTTAACACTGTGACATCTGTAAACCAACCTTCGTTAATGTAGAAACACGTTCCTCCTCCCTCTGACTTCCCAGACAGTTCCGCGCAGCGGTCCGCTCGGAACAGCTGGAAGCGCGGCAGCTGTAGTGCGCTGTCCGGGATGTGTTCACTGGACCAGGTTTCAGTGAAGCAAAAGGCGGCAGAACGACGAAAGTGAGTTCTTGGATAGGAGAAGGAGGAATTCATCCATTTTGTTAGGCAGAGAGCGAACGTTCCCCAGGTGTATGGATGGGAGAGCGGTGCGTAATCCCCGCTGTCGCAATTTAACGAGCACACCAGCTCGTTTCCCTCGTCGGCGTCTCCGTCTAAATCCACAGAGCGCTGCTGCTCCTCCAGTCAGAATCTCCATAAAGTAGTCTGGTTGATTAAAAACCGGTGAAAAAAGTCCGGCACTGGATAGCCCTATTTGTAGGATTTCCTCTCTGTTCATTTTAATAGCAGAGGGAGTGCAGAAAACTACGCAAAAAAGTAAAATTGTATCAAGTACTAGGGAGCGAAGTACCGAGGCGTCCATTCGCGGCGCCATCTAAAACTAAACACACAAATAACGATTATATTAGAAAATTATGACCCTTTGATCAGCAAACTCAAATCTGATCTTTCCTGATGGGACCTGGTGCCCTTCATGGGATTAGGACAAACGGTGGAGGCTATACAAATGAATGTGCTTCCAAGATTTTTATATTTGTTTCAAAATGTAACAATAGAAATTTCAATTAGAACATTTCAAGAACTAAATAAGATGATATCTCGATTAATTTGGCAGGGGAAGAGGCCCATAGTCCGTTATAAATTTTTGCAATTATCAAGGGAAAAGGAGGGTTTCTCCCTACTGAACATACAAAAATATTACAAAGCAGTACAGAAAAAAATTTTGGTTAACATCTGTAACCCATCCTATAAGGCTAAATGGAAAACTGTAGACGGCCAGACACTTAGTGTTTTACCATTACAAGTAATAATAGCAGACAGTGAGCTGGTCCATTATTTAAAGGAAACAAACCCATAGATAAAGATTGCAATTAAGATGTGGCAAAAAAATTATCAGGGATAACAAAACTAAAAGGAAGGATAGGATATGACTCAGATTTCCCACTAAATAGGTTGGATGAAGGATTCAAACAATAGTCAAATAAAGGATCATTAAAACATAGCGACCTCTATGAGGGGGGACACTTAGACAATTCCAAGATCTTAAGAGTCCTTTTAATTTGAGCAATCACGAGTTTTATAGATTTATCAACTCAGGCACTATGTAGAGAAAATCAAGGGAACAGTAGATTTGCAATAAACACACTCAGGTCTGGTGAAGATATTCTACTTGGCTACAGCTCAGACCCTGGACAAGGGAATATATCAAGAATTTACAAGGCGCTGCAAGAGCTGCATAAGTTAGATACAACATATGTAAAAGAAAAATGGGAAAAAGAGTAACATTACTATACGGCTGGAGAACTGGGGAAAAAAATTACTCAACAGTGGAAAAGTACATTATCCCTGGGTTGGAAAAATATAATTAGGTTTTTTTAAGGTCACAGCTTAAAAATCTTCAAAAGAATGTGCCTCCTGGTGGAGAAACTGTGGTGACAACAAACCAACACTGTGATGTGCTGTAGGACTGCTCGGTCTTATTTATTATTGGATTGTCATTAGAGTGACCATAAAAAAAAAAAATGAAAGTAGCCATCCCTGCAGGGTTCAACACTCTTGATTTAGAGTTGGTACTGTAAAGGAGTACGAACATAGTTATTTATATTATATTTTTTGTATTAGCAAGTAATAAAGCTATCACAAGGAGATGGTTGACAGTAGAGCCACCTACAGTTGAGGATTGGATCAAAGTGGTTAATGACATCTTTGTAATGGAGAAGTAAACTTTTACTTTGAGGCGTAATCAGGTTATGTTAGTAAGTTTGTGGTCAAAGTGGACAAAGTATTTGGCAACATTGAGCAAGGTACTGGGTAAAATGATATAAACCTCCTATTCAGGACTACTTTTATCGTCTTTTTTTTCTTCTTCTTTTCTTTAGATTATTACATGTAATTTATTGGTGTTGATGACAAGAAATTATATGTTTGGAAATGTACTAAATATAATATATAATTTGTGTTTCACTTTAAAAAAAGGTTTAGGGTAAGATTCTCAGCACCACAGTCAGGAGCTTTCACACTAAGTTACCATCTTGCTTGGGCCCACTAGCGCAAACATTTCTAAATTTCAGTTTTTTTCTGTGATAGTGGTGCTGACTGTACATTGATGTGGCTGCAATAATTTGCTTTACGTGTTTCTGAATAGGTAAAATACCTGTCTCTGAAAAATGAACTGCTAGAAAAGATTCAGCCTACCACATTACCCCCCCCCCAATCCTTGACAGGATAAAGCAAATAAAAAAATGGGTGTCTTACTGTAGAGAAGTAATACAGGTCTTGGGATCCAGAAGCAGGTCTCTAAGAAGAATGCAGGATTCAGGACCCAAGTTGTTAAACTGCAGACTGAAACCAGCAACAAGAAAACATAGTAAGAGGAAAACACAAGAATAGTATTAAACAGTTATAAGGTAATTATAGGAGGGGATTTTAATATTCACATGGACATTGAAAGTAATAGCCTAACTGCAGCGTTTAATATTATCTTAGACTCAATTGGCTTTACTCAGAAAGTGAAGGGACCCACACACTCTGGTCAACACACTTTAGAGATTGTACTGACATACGGCATTGAGTGTGATGAACTAATAGTCCTCCCACATAACCCAGTCCTATCTGACCACTTTTTGATAGCCTTTGAATTTACTTAACTCAATGTTCCAAAATCTGAAAGAAAATTTCATTACAATTAGGGATGTTCAATATTGGCTTTTTAACCGATATCTGATATAGCCTAACTCATAATTTCTGAGACCGATATAAACCGATACCGCTATGTGGGGACCCTCTCTCATAAAAAACTAAAACTACTAAACCCTTTTAGGTAACCACAATGAAATATTATGTATCATGCATAATTGAGCTTTAAAAAATTAGAAAATGTAATAAGTACAAGAATTTTAGTTCGACAATTGAAAAAGGTGCCATTTTTATTTTGTCTTCAAAAGTAGCTGGAACATTTTCTCACACAGAGAATACTGACAAAGGCCCACCACTCAGGACAAATTTCTAATTTTAGAAAATGTAAACAACATTATACCTTTATAGCAGTGAGGTAAAGTGGAAACAACTGAAACAAGAATAAAAAATAAAAAAACAGCAAACATTTAAGCAGGGCCAATAATTAACCTACCTTTTGATATACTGAAAGTTGTCTCAAACAAATAATATCTCAAAAACTAAACCTCAAATCTGTCATATTTTTACATTCTGAGAGAGAAAAGAAGTAGCTGAAGAGTTTGATATATATAATATATGTATGGTTTGAAAAACTCATCTTATTAAAAGAAAAAACCGATACCAATAATTTTTTTCGATATTACATTTTTATGCCAATATCGGCAGATAATTACTTTAGGCTGCTAATATCGGACATCCCTAATTACAATAGAACTTCATAAGACAGTGCTGTAACAAGTTTTAAAGAATCTGTTCCATTCTTGCTTCCCTATCCGTCTCAGAATACCACAGTGGACCACAGCAATTCCAACACTAATCCTTCATAAATTGATGGTCTGGTTCAAAGTATTACTTCCTCAATGCGTTTGGCGCTACACAGTGTAGCCCCCTTAAAAAAAGAAGGTAATCAGCCATAGGAGGTTGGCTCCCCCGTTTAGTGCAGAGTTGCGTACTTTAAAGCAGAATACTAGGAAACTGGAGAGAAAATAGCGCTCTACAAACTTAAATGATTCCTTTCTAACCTGGAAAAATAGTCTATTACTCTATAAAAAACGCCCGTCAACAAGCTAGAACAGCATATTTCTCGTCATTAATAGAGGTAAATAAAAACAATCCTAGGTTTCTTTTTAGTACAGTTGCCAAACTTACACTGTCATTGCTCTGTTGAGCCAACTATTCCCCCTTCTCTCAGTAGTGATGACTTTATGGGATTCTTCATAAATAAAATAAATTTTATTAAAAATAAATAATTGGCATTCTCCCAAACATGATTAACTCTCTCTCAGTAAATGAGGCAGTATCAGAGAGAACTGTACAACCATGTGTATGTCTGTACCATTTTGATTCTGTTGAACTTTCAGAATAATTACAAATATTAGTTTCATCTAAACCCTCAACTTGTATGTTAGACCCAATACCAACCAAATTATTTAAGGAAGTGTTCCCTCTGGTTACTGGCCCTATTCTAGACATGATGAATATATCTTTAATAAATGGATACGTGCCTCAGGAATTTAAGGTTGCTGTAATTAAACCTTCACTTAAGAAACCCTCCCTGGATAAGGATGACTTTATGTGGAAAATTCAGGGTGTAACAGGGTTAACCTTCCTGTTTCTTTGCTAAAACTTAAATTTGTACTAATAAAGACCTTAAGTCCATATCTTAACTGATGCGTTGGCTTAAATAATGTATCAAATGTTTCTTTTCCTTAAAAAAATGCCGTAGCAGCATCATACAGAGTGCAGACTTTAAAGACTCCATGGACTATTATAAATATTAAAAGTAGTGTTGGTTTCGTGAAGTATGAGTCACCGCAGTAAATCCTCAATAGCGACTTTGTCACCATTTGAAATCTACTGTCATAAACCATAACTTAACAGTTTGCGACGCTGAAGAAGAAAAAAACCCAGGAAGAGCGCTACAATGTTTGTAACAAAGAGTGCAGCGCCCAGTTCTTAAATGAGAATACTTAGAAGTTGGTAGCTGTGTGCTGTTTACTTTTACTTTAACAGGGTTTTTCATACACAGGAAGCTCAGCGGCGACTGCCACTTTCTAATTTATTACAGCCACCGGCTCACGATGGGGATATAAATACTTTCAGCACTGCTGTCGGGTCTATGCGCTCAATGGTCGGATTTAACTGCAGTTAGACAAACGCAGCAACAATGCTGGTTATGCGCTGTTTCGATGGCACAATTTTTTTCCTAAAAATTGCCTAGCGACAAATCTGGTGACATTTCTGACCACCATTTACTTTCTATGAAAATTTGTCGCCGATATTCCATACAGATTAGAGAGCCGTCTTGTTCTTCATGTTTTCAGAAGTTTGTCTGCGTTATAAACTGCATTCACACTTGGTACATTCAAGAAACATTATGTGTTCTGTGTTGTTTTTGAATATCATTGCTAAGTAAATCTTATTTACATTACCTGGAATCCAGCGAGTTACTGAGACTGTTATTTGGTGTGTAGATAGGTAGAGAAGGCAGGGTTAAAGATGAAAGTACCTTTGTTTTTTTTGATTGGAATTTATCGGCCATCATGTCGGCTATTGGCTTTTGCTATGGTTTTATATCGGTATCGGACCCCAAAAATCCATATCGGTCGGGCCCTAGAAACAAGTCCATGAATTTGTTACTTCAAGGCTGGACTACTGTAATTCCTTATTATCAGGAAGTCCACAAAATGCAATTAAAAGCTTTCGGTGATCCAAAATGCTGCAGCAAGAGTTCTGATGAATATTAAAAAGAGAAATCACATTTCTCCTGTTTTGGCTTCTCTACATGGCTCCCTGTTAAATCCAGAATAGAGTTTAAGATCCTCCTCCTTACGTATAAAGCCCTTAATAATCAGCTCCATCGTACATCATAGATCTGATTGTTCCATATGTTCCTAACAGAGCACTTTGTTCTCAGAATGCAGGTCTACTGGTAGTTCCTAGGATTTCTAAAAGTAGAATAGGAGGCAGATCTTTTAGTTATCAGGCTCCTCTCCTGTGGAACCAGCTCCCAGTTTTATTCCATGAGGCAGATACTCTGTCTGTTTTTAAGACTAGGCTTAAAACCTTCCTTTTTGATAAAGCTTATAGTTAGAGTGGCTTAGGTTATGCTGAGCTATTTTTGTAGTTATGCTAACTATACTTTTAGACTGTTAGAGGACAGACCGACCACTTTTCTTCTCTCTTCTACTTTTCTTTTCTACTACTTGTCAGTTGTATTTTCTGCTTTTATTTTGGCTGTTAACCCAGTCTTCAGTGTTTTTCTCTCCATAGAAGTTCCACCTGGTCTGGTACCCTGCTCAGCTACAACGTCCTATTGGATTGGGAGCATCAATTGAGATGAAGCTGCCAGTGACTCGAACATTCTCTATGTCCTGTCATGAACTTTTACCTACTAGGGTTGGGCGATTTCCCCTAAATTGAGAGCTAACGATGTTTACAGTAAAACATTGTGATGGACGATGACATCGCTGGAGGGGATGACGTCTTTTTTGTCCACTTATCTCTTCAAACCGGCCTAAAAATGTTAACATACAGCAAAAAAAATAAACGTAATTTTTGTAAACTGTGCTTTGATTATTTAACTACACTTATACAAGCGCTCTCATTCCCCCTTTCAGCCAAAAACAGCAGGAAAACAAAAGGCAGGCATCGTTATCCGTGCAGCCTTGACTCATAGTGCGCATAGCGCAAGTTTTGGGTCGATCTTTGTTTCACAAAACAGGTGAAACGGTAATTATCTGCCTCGCACTGCCTTTCTGCCGCTGGAGACGTGTGTTCGGAGCTGTAATCGGGCCTTAAAAGTTGGCCTCGAACCAACCTGAATCCTAGAGAGTTTAGCCCGAGTCCAATAGTATATTTTTATTGACAGCTTAATAAAGCTCGAACCGATTAAACCGAACATTTTTCCGCTAGAAAAAAAAAATTGCATCTTGACGGTCACGTTGTCCGGTTTTCAATTTACTGGACAAATGTTTGGAACTCCGGTCAAATCCGGTTGATCTGAGAGGAGTGGGTCTTTTACATCATGACGCATGGTGTGTGCCAGTGACATCTTGACAGGTAAATTCCGAACAATGTTAGTTTCCCACTGCAGAGTTTTATTCTAAATTATCGCACTAAAGAGATGGATCTTCAGCTCTAGGGTGCAGTAATCGCTTGTGTTGTTCGGCCAGTGGGTTCAGTCTTTGCCGTCCTGCCTCGGCTCTTTTAATTTGCAGTTTAACAAGTTTTGCACAGCTGTAACGAAGCAGCTGATTGCTGCGCTTGTCCTGAATCATCCAGATCAATTCTTTTTTCTTTTTTTTTTTTAAGCTTCACAGAGGGAAATTAATGCAAACAAAACACACCAATTCCACACACACCAATCACGCAAAAAAATGTGTATATATATATATATATATATATATATATATGTACAAATATCTTCCGCTGCTCTACACTCATTAGTTAGTTATGTTCTCAATGTTTAAGGAGCAGTCCCTGCAAAGGTTTTAGTTAGGTCCTAGTCTTAGGGCGCTTTCACATGGTACGGGAGTCCGTACTCGGGTACGGTATTTGGTCAAAATCCAATTATTTCGTACCATGTGAACACAGACTGTACCGTGCCAGAATACGGCCAGAGAGACCTGCCTTGGAGGTAGTATCCGAGTCCTGGTACGAGCGGCCACGTACCATGTGAACACAACCCGTACTCTGGCCGTACTCAAGACAATAGACGCGCTCCATGCGGAAATGACGACACCGCCGGCCGAAATTACAGAATCACCTCGCGACCATACAAATACCAAAACAACGCGATTCAAGCATCCCACAGCAACACAGCAGGTTACAAAACGGCGGGTTTACTACAACACTCACCCTGTAGATGGCTTCAGGTAGCAGCTGACCAGTAGACCAGTTTGTTTACATTCTAGGCTGTCGCTCGTTTTATGACGTCGGTACTTCTCACTCCCTTGTTTGTTGGAGAACTAAGACTTATTTGTATACCGCCACCTGCTGTTTATTTGTAGTAAAAGACTCGATCGCAATACGGGCAGAGATCCGTGCCATGTGAACAGAAAAAATTAGCATTTTCTCTGGCCGTTTTCTGGTACGGCCACACATGTGAAAACGGCCTTAGTTTAGTTTAGCTTAGTCTCTTCTTAAAGGATTAGTGCATGTCTGACAGAGTGGTGGGCGTGGCATCACGATGGTGGCTTTCCATCCTGATGTTGGTCAGCCATCACGATGGACGATGACATCGTTCATTGGCACAACCCTATTACCTACTTTAATTTAGAAAGCACTCTTACATGAGTATATTTTGTTCAATCTGTCTCTGCACCGTCTTCTCAAAACCCCAAACATTTGTGGCAGATGACCGCTTGTACTGAGCCAGGTTCTGCCGGAGGTTTCTTCCTGTTAAAGGGGAGTTTTTCCTCTCCATTGTCGCTACATGCTTGCTTAGTATGAGGGATTACTGAGGGATTGCTATGGTTGGAGTCTGCATGATCAGGGCACAACCTCATGTCAACAACTCAACACAATCTGCTGAGATTCCTTGTGTAATTTTTTTTAACTGATTGGAATGTTTGTATAATTGTACTGAAATGACTTTTGATGTAAAGTGCCTTGAGATGACATTTGTTGTGAATTGGTACTATATAAATAAACTGAATCAAATTATTGAAACAGCTAAAATCAACAACTAACAGTTCAAAACTACAGTAAGTAGGAATCTGTTACTAGTTAAATTTTTCAATATTCAAAAATTGATGCAATTTGAACTGGTATTGAATTTGTTTAACCAGGAAGATTTTTTACTGCCAGATGAAGATGTATAAAACACTTCACTTTAAACTCCCTTATTGGTGAAGAAGAAAAATAACTTTTCCATTACAGATGGTTTCATGAGCAGGACATGAGGCAAACAATATTTTAAAGTTATTTTGATCCAAGCAAACTATGCAATGTTTCAAGATACTAGAGGATATTTTAAGACAGTTTAACTAATACTATCTTAATTATTGTACTTGTATAAAGACTTGTGAACATATCCTAATCAAATCTGTATGCCAGCAATTTTAAGTATGTCTCACAAAATGTATCATATGTACCGTTATCCATAAAATGACTAAAAAGATAACATGTTAAATTTGCAGCATAGCTAGTAGATCATTTTTGATAAAAGTGTCAAGCATCATGCAAAAGAAAAAGCTATTTGTATTTGTCTTACTTGAGGCTGTGTGCATGTCTGAAAGCAGGCCCTAACATCTGTAGCATATTGTGAGTCAGGAGACAGGAGGACAAGTCCAGCTCTTTTAGATGGTAACTACAGAAAAGAAAAAGAAAAAAGTTGAGACAACAGTTAATTAGGATTCCAAATGGAGCAGGGTACCATATTGTATTTGTACACATTTTTTAAACATTTTTATTATTCGCGTTCCAAGCCTGCAGAGTGGGCGGAACAGGCCTGCAAGACAAACCTGTCGCCTGCGCCAGAGCAGCTATTGGAAAGGAGAGTGCATTTAGGCTGATAACTCGTTAACTGTAGGTCCCACATTTAGAAACTTTATATCAGCTTAAATCATCTTAATCCTAGAAGTATTCTACATCTACATCTTATTGGCCATACCCACTTATGCCTACCTAATGTTTTTGCTATATTGCGAAAAAGACCAAACTTATTTTTTAAAACTCCTTCCACATTATAAGCTGGATCGGTGTAAAACTTGGTACATTCATGAGAACTGTGCAATAAAAAAATACCACTCATTCTAACACTAGCTAGCTCAAAACTTAATTGTGTATATATCTACCATATATATATATATATATATGCGAAGTAACCAAGTGATGGTAACATCAAAAAGAAGGTACATGAGAAACTTGCGAAACACCAAGGGCTCAGAGAGGAGCTAGAGAGCTACAGAAGGCTTGGAAGGTGAAGGTGACAGTGGGACCCGTGGTAATCGGAGCACTTGGTGCAGTGACCTCAGACATCTCAGTCCAGGAAAGTGCAGTACTTGGAACAGCAAAGATACTTTGCAGGACCCTCAAGCTCTCAGGCCTCTGGTAGGGGACCCGAGCTTGGAACGGGAAACACCACAGAATTTTCTGACAAATATGGATTTTTAATAAATGTATGGCAGGTAATGTATAAAAATTGTATTAAATATTTTCTGTGAAAAATTATTTGAACTAGGGTCATTGTAATATAATAATATGATTCCAAATGTTCATATGAGCAAGTACATTTTTCCCCCCCTGTAATTTCTTATTGAATCTTGGATTCTTTATTTATTCACTTGAGTCATAGTCCTATCGAAAAAGTAGTTACACATGTATTATTAAAAATTACTTGATATAAGGATATAGAAATAAAAGTTTTCCATATGCACAAATGATCTGAGAATACTTGGGGAATTTATAGAAAAAAATCTGAATTTGTAATGACTTTTTAGTATTTTGATCGCTAACATCTTAAATAGCGGTTAACCATTTTAATTGGAAAACCACTTAAAATAGGGTTATGGAAGTAAAACATTTTTATTCCATTTTCACATTACACTGCGAATATTTAGGTAATTTTTATTAATAATTAATGAATGAATCATTGAGTTTGAATTAATTTATTAATATGTAATTACTCTACCAAATATTAGTTAGTGTTTTTTGCTTAAAAAGTACTTTATCAAGGGATATGTATGTAAGATTGCATGATTCCACATGTATTCATGGCAATATGAAAATATATTGGAATTTTCTGACAAAATAGGAATTTTCAATGAATTTATTAATTTTAGAGGTTAATATGTCACATTAATATAACTCTTTTTCATATAAAAAAAAACATTTGAACTTAGGACATGAAAAAAAAAGTAGTATGACCTCATATGGGTTAGGGTTAATTTGGTTATAGGATGTTGGTCATATAGGGTTTGTTATGTCACAGGCTTCATGTATGTGTAGAGTGTTTTAGCACCACCAGTTGATTGTGTGGAGAAAGCAGACAGCTCACTTAATTTTTCCTCTTTTCCTATTGGTTGGGTTTGGTCACATGGTTGGTCTTAGGTGAGACCAGCCATTTTAGAAGAATGTTTGGCATGGCAAGAGGCTTCAGTTGGGCCTCTGCTGAATCTGCAGCATCTGCATGAGTTGAGCCTTGAAGAAGCTATGTTTGTAAGTAGACCTGACATATTTAATGTTTGTGAATGGTTAGCGGTATGTATTTGTTATGACACATGGAATATTCACCTCATGGTACTGTGTTTGTGACTGATAACTGTAAACTGAAAGAACGTTTCCTTGTGTTTTTAGTTTCACAAAGTAAGTGGAAAAGCACTGTAAAAACAAGTGATGAAGACAAACAAGTAAAAGAATTGAACTTTACTTCCACGTCCTTGTCATCTTTAAACATTGAGTGCCCAGTACACCTGTTTAGCTGTCTGTCACTTTGTGCAAAGTACGCACACAGTGGACAGAACAGGGTTACATGAATTTTAAACAGTCCTAATATATATATTATATAAATATTTATAGTTGTTTCTGTGATGTACTGAAACATAATTACAAGCGCTTCATACATTTCAAAGGGTTTTATCGACGATTACATGACATTTATGCAAAGAGTCAGTATATGGAGTGTTGGCCCTTCTTTTGCAGGACCTCTGCAAATCGACTGAGCATGCTCTCAATCAACTTTATGGTCCAAATCATGACTGATAGCAACCCATTCTTTCATAATCACTTCTTGGAGTTTGTCAGAATTAATGGGTTTTTGTCTGTCCACCCGCCTCTTAACCCCTAGGCCTATTTTGAAGCCTAGCTCTCGAAAATTGCTTACCCAACAAAAAATGGTTGTATTTCAGTATTTTTTATATTGTGATTCTGAAAAGCGATTTTTGTTGTGTTATGCTTTGGCTTATATGTCCGCGGTGCTTTAACGCAGAGTTTTGGCAGATGTATTTTTTCGGATCGGTAGAGTCTCTGCTTTCATTTGAGTGGTTGATTCTGCGTTTAGCAGAAAGGCTTGCTGCGGTAGAGGCCGAAATGTGGCGGCGGGGTTGACGAAACTATGATAATACGATTTTGTTCACAAATATTTATTTACGTGGCATCTGAGTTGTGTTTGGTAAAAATAGGTTAGATAGCCTTGTAGCGCGTGGTCTTCTGTTTAATTTGATGTGCATTATTACTATTTTTTTTGTCAGATGATGTGTTGTGTCAAACCTATTAAAAAAATAATTCCTAAGGGATTGACCACAAGTTCTCAATGGGATTGAGATCTGGGGAGTTTCCAGGCCATGGACCCAGCATTTCAACGTTTTGGTCCCCGAGCCACTTAGTCATCACTTTTGCCTTATGGCACGTGTTCCATCGTGCTGGAAAATGCATTGTTCTTCACCAAACTGTTTTTTGGATTGTTGGAAGAAGTTGCTGTTGGAGGGTGTTTTGGTACCATTCTTTATTCATGGCTGTTTTTGGGCTAAATTGTAAGTGAGCCCACTCCCTTGGATGAGAAGCAACCCCACACATGAATTGTCTCAGGATGCTTTACTGTTGGCATGACACAGGACTGATCGTAGCGCTCACCTTTTCTTTTCCGAACAAGCCTTTTTCCAGATGCCTCAAACAATCGGAAAGAGGCATCATGGGAGAATCTGACTTTGTCCCACTCCTCAGCAGTCCATTCACCAAACTTTCAGCAGAAGATCAATCTGTCCCTGATGTTTTTTTGGAGAGAAGTGGCTTCTTTGCTGCCCTTCTTGACACCAGGCCATCTTCCAAAAGTCTTTGTCACACTGTGCGTGCAGATGCGCTCACACCTGCCTGTTGCCATTCCCGAGCAAGCTCTGCAGCTGAATCCTCTTTAGGAGACGATGCTGGCGCTTGCTGGACTTTCTTGAACGCCCTGAAGCCTTCTTAACAAGAACTGAACCTCTTTCCTTGAAGTTCTTGATAATCCTATAAATTGTTGATTTAGGTGCAATCTTAGTAGCCACAATATCCTTGCCTGTGAAGCCATTTTTATGCAACGCAATGATGGCTGCACGCGTTTCTTTGCAGGTCACCATGGTTAACAAGGGAAGAACAATGATTTCAAGCATCACCCTCCTTTTAACATATTAAGTCTACCATTCTAACCCAATCAGCCTGACATAATGATCTCCAGCCTTGTGCTCGTCAACATTCTCACTTGAGTTAATGAGAAGATTACTGAAATGATCTAAGCAGCTCCTTTAATGACAGCAATGAAATGCATAGGAATTTTCATGGCAAAGAAGGACTATGCAATTCATCTGATCACTGTTCATAACATTCTGGAGTTTATGCAAATTGCTATTATAAAAACTTAAGTAGCAACTTTTCCAATTTGCAAATCTAAATGCAAAAGAATTAAGCGTTTAATTAATAAGGTCACCACACAAAGCTGAGAAGTGAGTAGAGAGAGTTCAAATTTTACTTGTCATCCTTCACACAGCATTTTATGCAGCTTCAGCATCAGTGGGCAGAGACTGATGTCTAAGCGCTCGAGGCAGACATATAAGTCAAGTACACTACCATCTCTAAGATGGTCCACGGACAAACACAACCAAACACTGACAACGACATAACTCAAAGGGTAACTAAAGAACATGACTACATTTGGAACATAAATTAAAGTGTAAAATTGAGAAATTCTACAATTAACATGAACACAATACCCATAAGTCTTTGTGGCGTACAACCATCCCCACGCAGCCTGCACACATAGATCAGTCGACCATCTATAGAGAAATCAGACAGTTCTAATTCGAATATGTAAATCCTTGGTTAGGGACGCCCCTCTTAATTTACTAACAAATCGTGGATTTTTCATTAATTTATAAATTGATCGTATCAAAAAGTAGTTACCAATTTATTATTGAAAATCTAAGTATATGTAACTAACATAATTTCAGATGTAATCATAACAGTCTGAAAATAGAATTTCTTGACAAAATATGGATTTTTAAATAATTTTTTAATTTTAGTAATTAATTTGTGTAACCATGAATAACATTTTCTTTATTTTAAAGCCATTTGAACCAAGAATGTGGAAATAAAAGAAAATTATTGCACGCACTTCCATTACGCTGTTGCAATAAATAGGTAATTTTTGAATGAATAGTTGATTTTTAATTTCTTTATATGTAATCATATCAAATTGTACTTAACTAGTGATAATTTATAAAGTACTTAATCTAGGGATATGTAAATAAGTATACATGATACCATATGTAATCATGACCATCTGAAAATATTTTTGTAATTTTCTTTCACAGGTTTTTGACTGATAAGTAATTTCAACTATGTATAATTACTACATCTGACCAGAGTTTTTCCTTTGTTCTTTGGTGTTAATCGTTAAACCAGAGTGGATTTAAGCGGCGGCATGTGAATTAGCTGTGCATGCTTGATCTTAATAACGCCGCCTGTTTCATAAACAAATAGATTGATATTTAATCTGTATTCAAAATACAGGCGGCTTTAAAATATTTAATTTAAACAGAATCGTTTAAATTAAATTAAAATACTGTTTTTATTGGCGTTAGTTTTATTGTTAATTCTCTTTTTACTTAGTAGTTGTGTGCATCTTGGTTAGGTTGTTGATTAAAGTGTTTAGACATTTTTTTTATTTTGGAAAGTCATTGTTTATTATTCCACATAAACATGTACTAAATTGCTGTTCAATGAACGTCACAAACTCATTCCTTAATCTTTTGTTTAATTACGTCAAGCTTATCAAGCAGGTGATCTTTAACATGAATGGAGACTGAATTATTATTTTCCTGGATAACATGATGGTGCCCCAAATTGAATAATTCTGACATCAAATTATTATTTTCATTAATAAATTTCCTTAGCAATTCCTAAATGTTCATAGCCAAAATCTGCCTACCTTTGTTACAACAGAAGCATGATGGTGGAAACATCATGCTTTCAAGCTGCTTTTCTGTAAAGGAGATGGGACGACTGATCCGTATAAAGGAAAGGACTGGGGCCATATAGCGTGAGATTCTGTGCAAAAACATTACATCCATGAGAACACTGAAGATGAAACATAGCTGGATCTTTCAGCATGATAATGATCCAAAACACACCGTCTGGAGTGGCTACATAAAAAGCATTTCAAGGTCCTGGAGTGGTCCAGCCATTCTAAAGATCTCAATCCAATAGAAAATCTGTGGAGGGAGTTGAAAAGTAAAACATCCTAACTCTAGAGGAATTCTGCATGGAGGAATTGGACAAAATACCAGCTCCACTGTGTGAAAATCTGGTGAAGACCTAGTGAAAATCTTTGACCTCCATCACTGAGTACCACGGTTACGTTACAACTATTAAGGGGAAATTTTGTTATTGACCAAACACTTATTTTCTGCACCATTACTTAAATAAATCCTTTAAAATTATACAATATAATTGTCTGGATTTTTTTACATTACGTCTCTGACAGTTGAACTGTAGTTATACTGAAAACTACAGACCTTATCTTTTTAAACTGGGATAACTTGCACTATTGGTGACTGCCAAATACTGTTTTTCCCCACTGTTTATTCAAGCTTAGTAGCCCTCTTGCTTAAATTATCTGCTCTCAATGGTTAATTTTAAGCTTATCTGGTGTCTATCTCCAGTTGACAACGGGCAAGAGGCAGGTACACCGTGGACAGGTCACTATTCCATCAGTATTAATATTCCATCAAATAACCTACCTCCTTGTGCGTGCTCAGTCCTGGATACACCAGCTGCACTCTTTCGCCATAATCGCCCACCTTACTTATAATATCCCTCCAACAAAGTCAAACTTTTAATTTCAATACATAAACATTTTGAATTTTATGTAGGCCTATGTCTGATTTGCCCTAAAAACAGAAAAAGAACAAATTGAAACTTACATGGATTATTACATAATGCCACGTTATTATATTTTACGGAAAATAAATGGATGTCAAGTGCATTTTGTATTAATGGTGTCAAAAAGTAATAACTTAGTCCATAATGTGTCAAAATGTATTACATAATGCATTGGGGAGGTTTATTACATAATGCAGCAGTTTATTACAAAATGCGGCTATATTACAAAATGAGCTGGGCTCCTGCCTCGCGCGACGACCCTTGAGGCACGTGTAGTGCTTGGGGCTTCCTTTGCTGACGGGGTCGCGATCACCATCAACACAGGTGCTCCCCTCAATGGGGAACGCTTGGACGACAGGGGGTGCAGGGTGGTGACAAGTGTCTTATGTTTTGATAGTTGTCTAAATGTCGGTTGGGTTCTAGGTCTAAGGATGCGGCGTAACAGACCCAGGCCGCCAACGGACGGTGAAGACCGAAATCATTCCCCTCACCCCAATGATGTACCCACGTCCTAAGACCCTACATGAGCGGTATCATGATGAAGCAGGTGGACAGAGGCCTCTGGGAATGGGGAGGAAATGACTGGGGGACAGAAAGCCTTCACAGGGAGCCAGCTCCCCCGCTGACTTTCTTGTCTTAGTGTGCTGGTATGTGGTGCGTAAGAGGGAGGGTTTGTACGCATGTTTCTGTATGTCTCTGTCTACCTGTCAGGTTTGGTCCTCGCATCCCCTCTCGCCAAGCGCATCTCAGGCCCTACACCTAGTGGGGAACTATTTCCCCTCGGTCTTTCCCTGCCAGTAAGTGATGCCTCTGCCTGCCAGTGTGTCGGTGGCTCTTGCTGTCTGGGGCCGGCTTTGCCCTGGTGCATGCCTGGCCAGGCCGGTGGGCTAGGTGGCATGAGTGTCAGGTCAGGGTCTTCCTCGGATTGGTTTGGGCACATTTTAAATAATTTTTGAAAAAGTAATACATATATATCCAGTTGCCTGTCCAGGTTTTCGACTTGTATCCTAATTTGCTTTTGACTCACGAGATGCCGCTGATAAAACCTTCTTTTTAGTCCCACCTTCAAGTTGGCTTTGAGTGGTGCTTGGTTATTTGCAAGTTGCGAGAGAATCCATTCCTACAGTTGAATCAACTGGCACCATCTTCTTGTTTTAAAGCTGAAGAGAACAGGCAAGCACTGTCGACTGACACCACGTCAATAGACGATGTGGGAAAATCAGTCCCAAACTGCACCACATTTTGCCCAGCCCGTTTAAGAAAATGGAACAATATGTGCGTGGGCCCATTTTTTGTGTGTGTGTGTGGGGGGGGGGGTTATAATGCTTCATCACCTGATTGCATTCAAAAACTGGAAACGTATAGTTTTTTTTTGTTGAAATCCTGCCCAATGTTCCTTTAACTTTGTTCCACCACATTCAACCGAAGTTTATTACTGACAATCTAAGAAATATAATTAAAATATATCCAAACCAAATAGCAATTAACTCTAATGGCCATAAACCTGATGGCTTATGCAAGTTTAACACATCTGCACCCGCTTTTTATTTATTTAGATCTCCATTAGTTTCCACCTAAGTGGTTACTAATATTCATGGGGGACTGTTAATGAAACATAATAATCATGTATAATACCCCAATGACAATTACATTCATGACATTTTACAAATAGCATTAAAAGATTTCAGATTACATACAAAAGTCAGATGTAATTAATCTGTATATTTAAAGCCCTAGATGTTATACATTTTTAAAGTATGTATGCCATTTAGTTCTCTAAAATGTTTTGCTTCATAAAATTATGAGTTTGGAAAAATAATGGTTAATTTGCATCACAAAAAAACTGGCCAAAATTCACACATTATTATTATTCTATACTATTTTCTTTCTATGCCAATTAAAAAGGCGGCCATTGTCAACTGTTGAGCAGCTCCCATCAGCTCTTTTATTGTTGAATACACGACTTGCCAACACCATGTCTGACTACAGAACATCTGATGATGAAACTCATTTTAGTACAACGCCTGATGGAACGGATTATTAAAAAACTAATTTTAGTACGACACCAAAGGCATACATTTATGAACCAAAGTATACAGATGCTGAACTTCAGCACGTGGAGCTAGAACAGGTAGAGAAAGAGCAAGAGGACAGAGAAGTGCTGCAAGCTGCAGTGAAGGTGAGGTGCAGAAGTGCATACCTTAATAAACATTAAATGAAATGTTTTTGATTACAATACAAAAGCTTAATTGTGTTTCAAGTTTTCATAGAAATTAAAATTCATATAAATTATATAATTTAACATGATGACGTTTAACGATTTGCTGAACACATCATTAGCTGATTGTTGATAGGTAACTTCATGCCATCTCTAACTCAGTTAGCATGTTCTCAGTGTAAACACGTTAGCTTTAAAAAAATGCAGTAGTAGGCGGAATCAAATTAGTAGACAACTCTTACCCGGGGTACTGGTACGGCAGCACTCTGTACCAGTAGCCAATGGCAATAAATCAAAGTTGCCTAGTAACAATAAGTTCCATGACAGACAACTATGGAACATGAAAGCTGATCCTAGCACATTCTTGTTGTTACAACCAGGGAATTTGTAGGGGGCACCATTGTTTTATATATTTTAATTGCTCTTGTTTAAGCTGCCGTTCTTCGTCCTCTTTCCAGTGTGTAAGCTCTATGAAACAGCTGTTAAGGAGGTTCACAACAGGTGTCACTCCTCCCCCCCGCCCTTTTTTTCTTTTAGCAGAGGCATCACGAATCCAGCGCGCTTATTCCCCTCTCTGGCTGAAGCTCAGTGCATGGTTCAGAAAGGCTGGCACACACAGCCGTGTACCCAAAGTCCTCATTTGAATACTGCTACTGCCCCGGTTATAAATTGCACACACAATCTTTGTAGATCACCCGTAAATGACAAACAACCCACTGTCACAAATTTTTGCATTGCACTCAATTTTGCACCAGTCATATTATATTTTGATAAATCAGAGCCTATAAGCCACACTTTTAGCAGGCTTGGGTTTTAACTTTTTCCTATGCTTTGTAATTCTTTTTTGCTTGGTTAACTGTCTTTTACAGATGTGTTTAAGAATTCCTCACATTTTAGGTGTTTGAAGCATTTCTTCTTAAAAAGGAATAATAAATATTGACAAACTATTTAAATATGTGAAAAATAAACTTTACCTTGCAGAGGTGCATGAAAGCACAGAGCTCAATATGAAGCATTTGAGAGAAGTCATCCGAATGTTGGTTAAACAAATGCTTTTGATTGAAGATAGTACCTCTACAGTCAGTCTGGGATTCTGAAACTCATACAGAAGGACTAGCAAATCCATCAGCTCTTCTGGTGGCTGGGGTTTGCTTAGCTCTAGAATAAAGAAAAAATGCTTTCAGCTTCACAAAAAATGCGATTGTACACCCAGGGTAAAGTCTACCATTTCCAAAAGCATTCACTTGTTAACTTTACACACACATACATTTCAGTTACATCTATTTTGTTATTCATCCATCTGGGTTTAATATGATGCCACCCAACCCTTTAATAATAGCGATAATACAATTGTTTCTTTTTTTCATACTCTTGTCATATATGTGGGTCCTTTGCCACCAAATCATGCAAAGCACCTTGAGTTGAGAGTGTGCTATACAAATAAAAATTGCGTTGCCTAATAACTATTCAGGGATGGCTTTGCAAAACTGTACCTTAACTGAAACACCAAGACCTCCATTCACATGATGGAAGTGGCCATGCCCAACTCTTCAAAAACATCCCCACACTATAAATAATAATAATTTTATCCAACTTTATGCTACAATGTATAGGGATGTAAGAAAATTTTAATACACCAATATATTGTGATATTTTAAGTCATGATATTGTACCAATATTCAAAAGCAAAGTATCAATTTTTATTTTTTAGAATTTGAATGGATCCATCAATGATGACAGTCCTTTTTGTAATAAAATTAAAAGTATAACTTTGTTCCAGTGGGTGTTTAGATTCAGTGAAACTCTCTACACACTGCCCTTGAACTAATAAGAAGGCCACAAGCACTTTGGAGGTCTGAAGCTATTGAGTTTGTACAACATTTGGGGTCTACTTATGATTGACTAGAATGTTTAGTAATTACTAATTTTTCAGACTGCACCAATTCAGTTTAGTATTCAATTCAGTTTATTTATATAGCGCCAAATCACAACAGATGTCATCCCAAGGTACTTTACAACAAAAGTCGTTTCAATACAATTATACAAAAATTCAAACCAGTTAAAAGTTTTCTATGTAAAGAATCCCAGCAGATTGTGATGAGTCATTGATGTGAGGTTGTGCCCGGATCATGCAGACTCCAACCACAGCAATCCCTCATACTAAGCAAGCATGTAGCGACAAGTAGAGAGGAAAAACTCCCCTTTTACAGCTACAGCGCCCCCTGCTGGATGGGGAGCATCTATTCAGAAGATGCTCCCAGTGACCAAACATCCTCCATGTCCTGTTATCAACTTTTTACTTTCTTTAATATAGAAAGTATTCTTCCATCAGTTCTTTTTTTCTTTCTGTGTCTCTTCTCTGTCTTCTCAGACCCCCAGATGGTCGTGGCAGATGACCGCTTGTACTGATCCAGGTTCTGGTTCTGCTGGAGGTTTCTTCCTGTTAAAGGGGAGTTTTTCCTCTCCACTGTCACTACATGCTTGCTAAGTATGAGGGATTGCTGAGGAATTGCTGTGGTTGAAGTCTGCATGATCCGGGCACAACCTCACATTGATGACTCAGCACAATCTGCTGGGATTCCTTACATAAAAACTTTTAACTGATTGGAATGTTTGTATAATTGTATTGAAATAACTTTCGTTGTAAAGTGCCTTGAGATGACATTTGTTGTGAATTCATTTCCGTTAACAGTTACTTCTAGTTTTCGTTATTTCGTTCATTTTTGTTAACGATGACACTGCTCCTGGACAGGATGTTTCTGATTTTAGCAATATTCCAGAGGTGAAAGAAAGAAATATTAGAAACCTGTTTAATATGATATTTAAATGTCATGTCTAGTTCTTAAACATTCTTAGTTTAGGAGTCGTCCCAGCTGCTTTCAAACATGCCGTGGTTAGGCCCCTCCTTAAAAAGCCCAACCTTGACTCCTCAGTGCTATCTAATTTTAGACCCGTTTCTCACCTTTCCTTTCTTTCTAAAGTTTTGGAAAAAGTTGTTTTTATACAGTTACAGCCCTTCCTGGAAAACAACTCTGTCCTTGAAAAATTTCAATCCGGGTTTAGGCCTCGTCACAGCACTGAGTCTGCACTATTAAAGGTGCATAATGACATTGCGCTTTCTGTTGACACCAAATGTCCTGTTGCCTTAGTGCTGTTGGATTTAACAGCAGCCTTTGATACGGTGGACCATACAGTCCTCCTGTCTCGCCTGAAGCACTATGTTGGCATCCATAGCATTGCACTTAAATGGTTTATGTCATACCTCTCTGATAGAACCTTCTCAGTGATGATTGGTGACCTGTCTTCTTCTTGTGCTTCTCTCTCCTGTGGAGTCCCTCAAGGCTCCATTCTTGGCCCCATTTTGTTTTCATTATATATGCTACCACTTGGGTCAATTATAGCCAGGCACAACCTATCTTTTCATTGTTATGCAGATGATCTGCAAATTTATCTGCCACTTAAGCCTGATAATGCGCAAAGCACCTTATCTGACTGCATTGCGGACATTAAACAGTGGTTCGCCCAAAATTTTATGCATTTAAATGAAGAGAAGACTGAATATATTGTGTTTGGTGAATCTGTACCAAATGGATTTAGTAACTGGCCGTCAACTACCAGTCAAATGGTAAGAAATTTAGGAGTGATTTTTGATAGCTCGTTGAAATTCAACAAACAAATTGACAATGTCGTCAAGTTGAGCTTTTTTCAACTGCGCCTTCTAGCAAAGGTAAAATCCTTTTTAAACCGCCCTAACCTCGAGAAGGCTATTCATGCCCTGATAAGCTCCAGATTGGACTACTGTAATGCCCTCTATATTGGTGTCTCCCAGTCCTCTGTTGGCCGTCTGCAGCTTGTCCAAAATGCAGCTGCCCGTTTGCTAACAAGCACTAGAAAACGAGAGCACATAACTCCAATTCTTTATTCCCTGCATTGGCTCCCAGTTCATTTTAGAATTCGTTTTAAACTTTTAATGTTTGTTTTTAAAGCTCTTAACGGCCTCGCTCCATCTTACCTGTCTGAGATGCTGACGGTTCGTAATTATAGCAGAACCTTGAGGTCGTCGAATCAACGTATGTTGGAAGTGCCCAGGTCAAAACTTAAACACTGGGGAGACCGAGCCTTTTCAATTTCTGGACCAAAGCTCTGGAATAAGCTCCCCAGTGAGATGCGTACCATTACTGACCTGGGCCTTTTTAAATCAAAACTTAAAACGCATCTTTTTAAAATGGCTTTTAGTTCCCAGTAGTGCGGTGACACTTTTAATTTTAATTTATTTTAATTTACTTTTATTCTATTTTTTATTAATTTTCTGTCATTTATTACTGTATTTGTGTTGCTGTACTAGTGTGTTGCTTACTCTGTTGTAAAGCACCTTGGTTCACCTATCGGTCGATGGAAGGTGCTATATAAATAAAATACATTTACATTTACATGTCTAGGTAAAAAATAACACAGATGTTCTTTACATTATTACCAAAGGCCAAATTAATGCCATCCAGATGAAGTGATTGATTTAGCAGTTTCCTTTTTAAAGCTTCTGGTCCAAAGACAACAACCACAGTCTTGTTTGAATTTAGGAGCAGAAAATTCAGTCATCCAGGTTTTTATGTCTTCCAGACATGCTTGTAATCTACCTAACTGATTGGTTTCATCAGGTTTTATGGATAAATATAACTGTGTATATTTAGCATAACTTTGGAAATTCATACCATGTTGTCTAATTATTTTACCAATTGGAAGCATACATATAGTAAAGAGAATCGGTCCAAGCACAGAACCCTGTGGTACTCCACAAGTAACCCTTGAGTGTGAAGAAGATTTATCATTGACATGAACAAACTGGAATCTGTTGGACAGATATGATTTAAACCAGCCTAGTGCTGTTCCCTTGATCCCTGCAACATGTTCAAGCCTTTCTAAGAGAATATTATGATCGACTGTGTCAAAAGCAGTACTGATATCTAACAAGACCAGAACAGTCACAAATCCATTATCTGAGGCCATTAGAATATCATTAGTAACTTTTACCAGTGCTGTTTCAGTGCTATGATGAGCTCTAAAACCTGACTGAAATTATTCAAACAGGTTGTTGCTGTTTAGATGCTCACATACTTGATTCGCAACTATTTTCTCAAGAATTTTGGATAAGAAAGGAAGGTTAGATATAGGTCTGTAGTTAGCTAAATCATCTTGATCCAGGGAGGGTTTCTTAAGTGAAGGTTTAATTACAGCAACCTTAAATTCCTGTGGCACATATCCATTTATTAAAGATAGATTCATCATGTCTAGAATAGGGCCAGTAACCAGAAGAAACACTTCCTTAAATAATTTGGTTGGTATTAGGTCTAATATACAAGTTGAGGGTTTAGATGAAACTAATATTTGTGATAATTCCGAAAGTTCAACAGAATCAAAAAGGTACAGACATAAACATGGTTCTACAGTTCTCTCTGATACTGCCTCAGTTACTGAGAGAGTTAATCATGTTTGGGAGAATGCCAATGATTTATTTTTAATAGAATTTATTTTATTTATGAAAAATCCCATAAAGTCATCACTACTGAGAGAAGGGGGAATAGTTGGCTCAACAGAGCTATGACTCTGTAAGTTTGGCAACTGTAATAAAAAGAAACCTAGGTTTGTTTTTATTTACGTCTATTAATGATGAGAAATATGCCTTTCTAGCTTGTTGAAGGGCATTTTTATTAAGTAGTAGACTATTTTTCCAGTTCAGATAGGAATCATTTAAGTGTGTAGAGCGCCATTTTCTCTCCAGTTTCCTAGTATTCTGCTTTAAAGTACGCAACTCTGCACTAAACCAGGGAGCCAACTTCCTATGGTTGATTACCTTCTTTTTTAAGGGGGCTATACCGTCTAGTGCCAAACTCAGCGAGGAAGTAATACTTTGAACGAGACCATCAATTTCTGAAGGGTTAGTGTTGGAATTACTGCCATCCACTGTGGTATTCTGAGACGTATAGGGAAGCCAGAAGGGAACAGATTCTTTAAAACTTGTTACAGCATTGTCTGATAAAGTTCTACTGTAATGAAATTTTCTTTCAGATTTTGGAACGTTGGGTAAAGTAAATTCAAAGGTTATCAAAAAATGGTCAGATAGGACTGGGTTATGTGGGAGGACTATTAGTTCATCACACTCAATGCTGTATGTCAGTACAATGTCTAAAGTGTGTTGACCAGAGTGTGTGGGTCCCTTCACTTTCTGATTAAAGCCAATTGAGTCTAAGATAATATTAAAGGCTGCAGTTTAACTATCACTTTCAGTGTCCATGTGAATATTCAAATCCCCTAATATAATTACCTGATCAGTGTTTAAAACTAAATCAGATAGAAAATCTGAGATCTGGTCCAAGAATTGAGAGTAAGGGCCTGGTGGACGACACCAGGTTTTAATGTTTTTCAGCTTGGATGAGGAAAACTAAGGATTAGATGTTCAAGAGAGCTGTAGTTAATAGTTAATAACTATTTATTAATAGTTATTAGTTATTAATAACTGGTCTAGGGCGAATTTGCACATCTGAATGAAAGATGGTTGCAACTCCTCCTCCTCGCCCAGTACTTCTAGGAATGTGAAATTTTTGATAATTGGAAGGAGTTGAATCATTTATAATTACAAAATCCTCCTGCTGCAGCCAGGTTTCTGATAGGCAAAATAGATAAATTTTATTATCACATATCAAGTCATTTACTAATAAAGTCTTTGAGGAGAGGGATCTTACGTTTAGTAAACTACATCTAATTGCTCAATTTCCTTGTTTGGTCGGAGTTGTATTGATTTTAATGAGATTTTCATCGTTAGCTTTTGTCAGGTTAACTTTTGGTCTATTTGATTTAGGCCGTGGGTAAAACACTGTCTCAACGGGGTATTGAGTGGGTAACAGTAAAGAAGCTGCAGAGAGGTGGGTTAAACTACGACTCTGCTTCCTGGTCTGGACCCTGGTTTGTCAGTGTTTTGAAGGACTAATAAATCTGTCCAGATTCCTAGAAAGAAGAGCTGCTCCATCCAAAGTGAGATGGATGCCGTCTCTCCAGATCAGACCAGGTTTTCCCCAAAACGTTTTCCAATTATCAATGTAGCGCACGTTGTTTTCTGGACACCACTCAGACAACCATTGATGCATGCGGCTAAACATGTCTAAACATGTCGTCACTGGTCCGATCGGGCAGGGGACTAGAAAAGATTACACAATCCGACATCTAAAAAACAAAAATTTGGCAAAATAGGCAGAAGTCAAGCCGCTGCCATTATTGCGGTGACATTATAGCAGGCAGCCATAGGCCCTGTGCATGGAACAAGCATTTAAATATAAGCAGCTTGAAGTTAACATTTTCTATTTAGCGAACATGTCTATGCCTGGAGGACATGTTCAGTCATTGGCTGTTCTAATTACAGCAAGAAACTGCTTTAGTATTAAAAGCACAAATAAAATATAATTCCCTTTATGGACTGAGTACAGAAATTATCAGCATGCTAACTCTTACACACTTAACACATGCCATGTGCTCTGTGTACAATAGTACAGTGCATTACCTCCTTATTAATTTTTCCTTTTTATCGCTCAAACAAATGATTAATTCATAAATGAATATAGGTTTTCATTCAACGAAACTTTGTCAGAAACTTGAGGCCACTGTCTGACAATCAATCCAGGTATTCATCATGTCATTGTAGAAGGTAAATTTATAAAGACAGTATATTGAATGAATACAGACAGTAGTCACCGCAGTAAAGGTAGAGGCCTGCATAAATCACTCGCCAAATCGGTCTATAGACATACGGGAAAATATCAACGACAGACCTGACAAAGTGTATATTTACCTCTCACAAGGTACTTCCTGAGGGCACGTGTTATCTGAACAACCGTGGTGCTTTGGATGTTGCAGTCTAGTTGCTGAAGAAGTACCCGATTACTATACTGTAACAGTCCTCCCATGAAGATGTGGTAAAGCTCAAATGGTTGGGTCTCATCACACTGTTGTGGCTGTGGTCCATGGACTCCCAAAAGGCTTTGCTCCACTTGATCCAGGACATCTTCATTATAGCTGTCCTCAGTGCGGAACATCTCTGCTGCCATAGTTCTGCCAATTCTGCCTCTGTTGCGACTGCTTATTTTCTCATAAAATTTTGGAAAAAGCTTAAGAAGGTTGAATATTGCAAAGAGCCTGAGTGGAATAAACTTGGAAAGGATGTTCACAAGGGCACTGACATCCTCACTTGCCTGACCAATGGCTACAGACACCTGGCTGGTTAGCTTCTGCAAAGCTGATTTGTTTTCCCCTAAAAGTACATAGAGAGCTGCTAGGTACTCTTGCATGCCTGGGACAGCAAACACATACTGCTTGTCATCATTTTCACATAATTCGTTTGACAAATGCTGTGCACTCCTTACAAAGGGAGCTAGGAAGAAGCTTAGGACATCAGTTTGAAAGATGGCGAGTTGATGTAGCTCTTCGTCTGTCTTGGTCTTGCCCCCAATCCACTGTTCCAGTTCTTTGTCTGAGAAAGATGTGCGTTTGTTCATCACACCATCAAATGCAAGTTTTCCAACAGTATGGACCACATACATCATTAAAGAATTATGATACTCCTGAGAGGATATACTTGTCCCAGTTCTTGTGCCCAGCACCTCACCTCCAAAATTAAGCCGGAAAAAACTAGTATATATACCAGTCAGCGTGCGAATTGGTGCCTGAGCACTGGTAAAATGAAGAAAGTGTAAGGTAGCACATGTAAGCCAGCAGTAAGAGGGAAGGAAGCAAGCAGCAGCCAGCTGGCTTTCACTCTGCAAGTTGAGATAAAGAAGCTCTATCAGTGTCTGGGCCTCTTTGTTGTGTGCTGCTTCTTCACTCTGTAGTAGGCGGCTTGTAAAGTATGCTCGCTGACGATCTGGGTCGTTGAAACCACAAATCTGTGCATAACGACTCACATACTTCTGAGGGATACGTTCCACAGCCGATAGTCTGGTGGTTATCAAGATACTGACCTATGAAACAGAGCAAAGAAATTCATAACCAAAAAGATCATCTAGTCATTTAGCATTTTAAAAATACGCTAAACTTGAAAAAAAAAAATTCACAATCAAACAACAGTTAAATATCCTGTTATTTCTATCATTTTGTTTAGGTTGCATTTGTTTTTCTCTGAAGAATAAACTTTTACAGTAGACAAAATTGCAAAATTACAGGTATCAAACTGGTCAGATGTACCGTTTTGTGGACACAAATTGTTAATTTTGTAATATTTATCCCAAAGCGTTTGATCATGTTCAGACTTGAGGTCTGACCTAGCCTAAATTCGGACTTGCTATATTGTTAATTCATCTGTTGCCAGCCAAATGTTGCAGAGTTTTGTAAGTATGCTGCATTTCAGGGCATTTATTTGGTGTTTTTCATGCACTGCTTCCGTACATTTAGCCTTTATCTGCGCTGTTTGGGCGCATTCCGTTCTCTGCTTCTCCTGCTTGTTAAAAGTCGGGGAGACTGCACCGCTCTGTCCAACCTCCCGTCTTCCTCATAGCAGCTGTGAGAGAGGCTGATAGGGAGACTAAACCTCCGAGAACCTTTGGAGCGTTTTACTGTTAGCGTCTTCCAAGCAGTTATTCTCTTCTGAAGCAACACTTCTTTAAATAAAAAAGGGGGGAAAAAAAGCAAAAAAATAAAATGATCCCTTATTCAGCCTGTTCATCAGGCATGTATCAAAAGCATCTCTGAATAGTGGTGTTACAGGTTGTTAATCTAAAATATAGGCCTTAATGTAGATGTGCTGAAGAGTTTGAAGAATTTTTTTGGTTTGTTTTATTAAGTTCCTCCTAATAAATCTTCCTCAAGAAAAAAAAAGATTCCTCTGTGAGGTCAGATCTCTGTGCTGTGTTGCAACAGAAATAAATAAATAAAATCTATTTGTCTACCCAAATGCTTAAATAACTATCACAAAAACAAAACAAAAAACACTGTCAGGGTAAAGTAAGAACATTTTCTTTAAATCAGCAGTTTATTAATCATGAGATTACTAGGGACATGATTTGTCATGATTAAATATTTGGCCTATTTGTAACTCAGATTTAATATGCCAATTTAGACAAACCTTTATCAAATTAGGTAATTGCTCTTGGCTGATATTTTCGAGTTTTCTAGTTGTGTACAGAATGTACAGAATTATATTGTGCTTCTCTAGTTCTTGTCGATAAAGGTTCAATCATTTCGAATTTCGTCACATCACATGCCAGTGATTATTAGCCAACATAATCCTATAAATAATGTATTGCAGTTTTTTTCACCATGGTTTAAAAATTTATTTCAGTTTAAAATGAATATGACAAATTTTCTTTGTGTGTTTGAATGCAAGCTCAATGTACAATTTATTCATAGCCAAAAACAACTGTTGTTGCACAAAAACTGGAAACAAAAGTCTATAAGACTGCCGTGTTCATGGCCAAGGGCTTACCTCAGGAAGTAGATATTTCCTCAGCAGGTTCACAATAATTACACTTGGTGGAAGAGGCTCGTTGGGATCACTGCAAAGCTCAGAGGACCCAATTCTGAAATCTAGTTGCATTTTCTCCATTCCATTGAAAAGGAAAAGCACATCCTTCGCTTGGTCTCCATTCCCATTGAGTAATGGATGGTTTTTTAAATGAAGATACTTCCGGCCGACCAGATCTCTTAAAGAAACCACCCTGTTTAAAATATGATTAACATTATTAAACAGCAAGGTTTGAGTGAGAGCTACATAACACAGGCCTTACGAAATTAAAATCAGGGGTCTAATTAACCAAATATTTTCTGTATTAAAAGGCCTATATCATGCAAAATCAAGTTTTTGGAGTTTTGGCTTAATTCACACATGTCTGAGTAATCCTCATGAATCCTGCTCTCTGAGCAGCTGCCCCTCCCTCTCCTAGAAAATGACAGTGTTAAACTAGTGACATCACTGGTTGAAAACAAGGGAGTACTAGAGGTATCTGCACCGACCCTGCAGGAAGAGCGGCTTACCCCTGGTAGATTTTCAAACACACCCTCCTTCTCAAAGCTAATAGCTGCTAGTTTTTTGGCAGCTTAAAACACTTTTTTGTTGGATTTTTTTACTTTCTCTGTGAAAACCCCTCTTTGGCTGCATGGATTACAGGATTTTATTCTACATTCCTAAAGAACAGCCGCTGGATCAAAGAAAGACGCCTGATGGACAGAGAAATAAGTAGCTACATGCCAATGCTAATGTGGGCTAGCCATTTATCAAGCTGCTTATGTAGTCTTATTACAGCACCGTGTGGATAATTAATTTATCTGTAGCATCTCAGAATGTTCAGTAAACGAGTGCAAACAATACCCACGGCTTTTTTTATATACTGGGATGGAAAGATTTGCTTGCTGGAATCAGCTAGTTGTTTTCAGCTCTGTCTAAAGGTACTAGGGGGTTTTCAAAATCAATGTCAGAATACTGTTTGAGATAAAGCTCGGCACTGTTTCTCTCAGTCTGAGCTGCTGCGGCTCTGCACAAGAGGAGCGGAGCGCGGGGTGGGGGTGCAGGAGGCGGGTTCATAAAGAAACAAGCCGTTTTACTTCGTCATCCAACATTAACTGCTGGAGTTAAATATTAGGACAAATTAACACTATATAACACCAACGGTAACATTTTATTTTTTATATATATATATAAACATGTGGCTTGCAAAAGTATTCAGCCCCCTTGACCTTTTCCACATTTTGTCACATCAAAGCCACAAACATGAATCAATTTTATCAGAATTTCATGTGAAAGACCAATACAAAGTGGTGTACACGTGAGAAGTGGAATGGAAATCATACATGACAAACGTTGTACAAAAGTGGGGTGTGCGTAATTATTCAGCCCCCTTTGGTCTGAGTGAAGTAAGTTGCCCTTAGACATTGCCTGATGAGTGCAAATGATTGAATAGAGTGTACCTGTGTGTAATCTAATGTCAGTACAAATACAGATGCGCTGTGACGGCCTCAGAGGTTGTCTAAGAGAATGTTGGAAGCAACAACACCATGAAGTCCAAACAACACACCAAACAGGTCAGGGATAAAGTTATTGAGAAATTTAAAGCAGGCTTAGGCTACAAAAAGATTTCCCAAGCCTTGAACATCCCACGGAGCACTGATCAGGCGATCCTTCAGAAATGGAAGGAGTATGGCACAACTGTAAACCTAACAAGACAAGGCCGTCCACCTAAACTCACAGGCCAAACAAGGAGAGCGCTGATTAGAAATGCAGCAAAGAGGCCCATGATGACTCTGGAAGAGCTGCAGTGATCTACAAATCTATATATACAGACGTGGACAAAATTGTTGGTACCCTTCATTAAATCAAAGAAAAACTCATAATAGTCACAGAAATAACTTTAATCTGACAAAAGCAATAATAAATAAAAACTATATAAATGTTGACCAATGAAAGTCAGACATTGCTTTTCATCCATGCTTCAGCGGAATTATTTAAAAAATAAATGCATGAAACAGGCCTGGACAAAAATGATGGTACCCACAACTTAATATTTGGTTGCACAACCTTTTGAGGCAATCGCTGCAATCAAATGATTCCTGTAACTGTCAATGAGACTTCTGCACCTCTCAGCAGGTATTTTGGCCCACTCCTCATGAGCAAACTGTTCTTGTTGTTTCCAGTTTGAAGGGCGCCTTTTCCAGACAGCACGTTTCAGCTCCTTCCAAAGATGCTCAATAGGATTGAGATCAGGGCTCATAGAAGGCCAGTGTTTTCCTCTTAGCCCTTCTTGGGTGTTTTTAGCTGTGTGTTTTGGGTCATTTTCCTGTTGTAAGACCCCTGACCTGCGACTGAGACCATGCTTTCTGACACTGGCCAGCACATTTCTCTTTAGAATCCCCTGATAGTCTTGAGATTTCATTGTACCCTGCACAGATTCAAGACACCCTGTGGCAGATTATGAAGACTGAGTACTGTACCCTTGGGAGAGGGGGGAAGGAGATTTGACAGAGAGTCAACATTATATTTGTATATTGTGTTTTAATTGACATATGTTTTTGTATAATTTTCAATTGACATATTGTGTTAAGAGGCTGAAAAATAAACAGACATTTATTGAGTATTAGTTGGAATCTTTATTTGTGGCTTGTTTGGTTGAGTTGGGCAGACAGTTGTTTGTGTGTGCCTGCTTTGCACAGCATCCGCCTGTACCGCCTCATGGCAGCCCGCGGCCGACACCCACAATACTTTAACAGAACACAGATCATGGTTATGTTAAAGTCATTGGTAGTTAATTGTAGACAGAAAAGGAAGGATTGTTGCTGCAGCCATTCACTCACCTCTGCCTCTCCCTGGTCTTTGGTCGTGCGCAGGGAAATTGTGTCCTGGGACCTGCAATCAATTTATTAGTTCCACCTGGGAAGGCAGGAGGTGAAAGGGGCTGGAGAAACCATTTTTGTTTGTCAATAAAAAATGTAGATTAATATATAAAATTTCAGGCTTGAAAAAGGTTATTGAATGTTTGAAAATATAGTAAATATTTGTCCTATTTCTTTATTGATATTGTATTGTTGTTGTTTATATTTTGTTGTATTTTGTCTGAATCTTGAGTCTTGTGCAGGATGGTTTGTTCCAATTAGCTCGTCAGCATGTAGTTTGACATACTCCAGTCTGTTTTTTTTAATGATTTGTCCTCTGGCTCAAACAGCGAAGGATGTTCCGATCTGACACTGATGTTCCTTGAGCATAAAGTTCAGCTTGGATCTATTTTGAAGTCTTTCTAGGCTCTTTTGTTACCATTTGTATTATCCGTCTCTTTGATCTGTCATCAATTTTCCTCCTGCAGCCACGTCCAGGGAGGTTGGCTACAGTCCCATGGATCGTACATTACTGAATGACATGTGCAGCTGCAGTCACAGAAACATCTAGCTGCTTGGAGATGGTCTTATAGCCTTTACAGTTAACATGCTTGTCTATGATTTTCTTTCTCATCTCCTGAGACAACTCTTTCCTTTGCTTCCTCTGGTTTATATTGAGTGTGGTACACACCACGTCACCAAACAACACAGTGACTACCTGGAGTCCTATATATAGGCCCACTGAGTGATTACAGGATTGTAGACACCTAGGATGCTGATTAGTGGACATACCTTGGATTAACATGTCCCTTTGGTCACATTATTTTCATTCTTTTCTAGGGGTACCATCATTTTTGTCCAGTCCTGTTTCATGCATTTATTTTTTAAATAATTCTGTTGAAGCATGGATGAAAAGCAATGTCTGACTTTCATTGGTCAACATTTATATAATTTTTATTTATTATTACTTTTGTCAGATTAAAGTTATTTCTGTGACCATTATGAGTTTTTCTTTTATTTAATGAAGGCTACCAACAATTTTGTCCACGTCTGTATATATACACTACCGTTCAAAAGTTTGGGGTCACATTGAAATGTCCTTATTTTTGAAGGAAAAGCACTGTACTTTTCAACGAAGATAACTTTAAACTAGTCTTAACTTTAAAGAAACACACTATACATTGCTAATGTGGTAAATGACTATTGTAGCTGCAAATGTCTGGTTTTTGGTGCAATATCTACATAGGTGTATAGAGGCCCATTTCCAGCAACTATCACTCCAGTGTTCTAATGGTACAATGTGTTTGCTCATTGGCTCAGAAGGCTAATTGATGATTAGAAAACCCTTGTGCAATCATGTTCACACATCTGAAAACAGTTTAGCTCGGTACAGAAGCTACAAAACTGACCTTCCTTTGAGCAGATTGAGTTTCTGGAGCATCACATTTGTGGGGTCAATTAAACGCTCAAAATGGCCAGAAAAAGAGAACTTTCATCTGAAACTCGACAGTCTATTCTTGTTCTTAGAAATGAAGGCTATTCCATGCGAGAAATTGCTAAGAAATTGAAGATTTCCTACAACGGTGTGTACTATACCCTTCAGAGGACAGCACAAACAGGCTCTAACCAGAGTAGAAAAAGAAGTGGTTGCACAACTGAGCAAGAAGATAAGTACATTAGAGTCTCTAGTTTGAGAAACAGACGCCTCACAGGTCCCCAACTGGCATCTTCATTAAATAGTACCCGCAAAACACCAGTGTCAACATCTACAGTGAAGAGGCGGCTGCGGGATTCTGGGCTTCAGGGCAGAGTGGCAAAGAAAAAGCCATATCTGAGACTGGCCAATAAAAGAAAAAGATTAAGATGGGCAAAGGAACACAGACATTGGACAGAGGAAGACTGGAAAAAAGTGCTGTGGACGGATGAATCCAAGTTTGAGGTGTTTGGATCACAAAGAAGAACGTTTGTGAGACGCAGAACAACTGAAAAGATGCTGGAAGAATGCCTGACGCCATCTGTTAAGCATGGTGGAGGTAATGTGATGGTCTGGGGTTGCTTTGGTGCTGGTAAGGTGGGAGATTTGTACAGGGTAAAAGGGATTCTGAATAAGGAAGGCTATCACTCCATTTTGCAACGCCATGCCATACCCAGTGGACAGTGCTTGATTGGAGCCAATTTCATCCTACAACAGGACAATGACCCAAAACACACCTCGAAATTGTGCAAGAACTATTTAGAGAAGAAGCAGGCAGCTGGTATTCTATCGGTAATGGAGTGGCCAGCGCAGTCATCAGATTTGAACCCCGTTGAGCTGTTGTGGGAGCAGCTTGACCGTATGGTACGCAAGAAGTGCCCATCCAACCAATCCAAATTGTGGGAGCTGCTTCTAGAAGCGTGGGGTGCAATTTCTCCAGATTACCTCAACAAATTAACAGCTAGAATGCCAAAGGTCTGCAATGCTGTAATTGCTGCAAATGGAGGATTCTTTGATGAAAGCAAAGTTTGATGTAAAAACAATCTTATTTCAAATAAAAATCATTATTTCTAACCTTGTCAATGTCTTGACTCTATTTTTTATTCATTTCACAACGTATGGTGGTGAATAAGTGTGACTTTTCATGGAAAACACAAAATTGTTTGGGTGACCCCAAACTTTTGAACGGTAGTGTGTATATATATATGTATATATGTATATATATGTATGTATATATATGTATATATAAGTATACATATATATGTATACATAAGTATGTATACATACATATGTATACATATGTATACATATTGTCATAGCCCTGGCTCAGAGCTAGACAAAAATGGGAGACCACACACATTTAAAGCAGTTAAAGAATGAGCTTTATTTAGTAAGTGAAGGTGTGATGATACTAACCAAAAGAAACCAAAATAAACCACAAACCAAACAGGCAGCAAATGGTCAGAGAGAGATTGTGGGAATGAGGAGCCAGCTAAATAACCTAGGCTCAGGCTGCCCAGGTGAATCCCATTCTCATTAGCAGCTCCACCCATCTACATGAGAAATGAGTCCTGCAAGAAACAAGCAAAAAGGACGACCAGGAGAGGGCGGGGTCGTCACACCTCCCCCCATAAAAGCGGAGACCCACAAGGTACTCTGCCAAAATGCATTACAACTGCTTACAAAATCCAGTAATCCTACTGAAAACAAAAAATGGACAATATTACTTTTTTGTTTACCTCTTTACGGTACAGTATGAACAAAATTACTTCTACAGTTGGTATGGGAGTAACCAAACAATTCATACCTTCCACTGATCCCTCAGGACCAACTCACCCCCTCCGCAACCTGGGTACCTACAGGAGCATTTTTAAGAGAGAGCTTGACAGCCCAAAAAAGAAACAGATAGGCAGAAAGGACATTAACAATTACTCTGTACACAACTAGAAGGCACGAGAAAGAGCATCAGCCATAACATTTTCCTTGCCCTTTATGTGGCGAATATCCAAATGATAAGGCTGTAAAAATAAAGCCCATCTCATCAACCTCTGATTAGGATTTTGCAAAGAGCGCAAGAAGGTAAGGGGATTGTGGTCAGTGTACACAACAAGAGGGGTCCCTGAACCTGTATACACCTCAAAATGCTGTAATCCCCATATTAACGCCAGGGCCTCTTTCTCAATAACAGAGTAGTTCAACTGGTAAGAATTGAATTTTTTTGAAAAAAACCCAACTGGTCACTCTACCCCCGCAACATCAGTTTGCAACAGGACCGCACCGGCCCCCACATGACTGGCATCAACTTGCAATGTAAAAGGCTTATCAAACTGTGGTGCTGTCAACACAGGAGACGAACTGAGGAGAGCTTTAACATTTTCAAAAGCAAACTGAGCCTTATCTGACCAGACAAACTTCACCTTTGATTTCAGAAGATCTGTAAGGGGTGCAACAACTGATGAAAAGTTCTTACAGAAACTTCTATAATAGCCCACCATGCCCAGAAAACGCATCAAGTCCTTTTTTGTTAGTGGAGGTGGAAAACCCTTAATGGCTTCCACTTTAGCCTCAACAGGGCGGACCTCCCCTTGCCCAACCACTTTACCTAAATAGGTAACTGTGGCTCTAGCAAATTCACACTTTGCCAAATTCACTGTCAACTGTGCCCATACTAACCTGTCAAATAATGCAGTGAGCCTCTGCAGATGGTCTTCCCAAGTATCACTGAACACAACAACATCATCAAGGTACACAGCACAACCAACCAACCCATTTACCACAATGTTCATCAGCCGTTGGAAAGTGGCCGGAGCATTTCGTAAACCAAAGGGCATAACTTTATAGGAATACAAACCGGTAGAAGTTATGAAAGCACTTATCTCCTGGGCCCGTGAAGATAGTGGGACCTGCCAGTATCCTTTTAACAGGTCAAATTTGCTAACATATTTGGCTGCACCTACTTGGTCTACACAATCCTCCATTCGTGGTAAAGGAAATGAATCCGGTTTTGTGACACTGTTTACTTTCCTGAAATCAGTGCATGGGCGAAAAGTTGAATCAGGCTTTTTCACCAGCAAACACGGAGATGCCCAGCTAGAATTGGAAGGCTCTGCCAGATTATTATCTAGCATATACTGAACCTCTCTGTCCAAATGCATCTTCTTTTCTGGTGAAACACGATAAAAGCGCTGTTTAATTGGTTGAGCCTCACCAACATCTATATCATGTTCAATAAGATGTGTTTGCGATGGTGTATCTGAAAAAAGTGCAGGATATTTGTATATCAATGAAATAAGTTCATTGCACTCAACCTCGTTCAAATGACCAAGTACCACTGGCAAAGACGTTAATGTGTCAGAGTTTTTTAAATGTACCTGCAGCACTCCCTTATCTGTCGGCCAGTCCCCCTCCATATCTGCCCCCCCTGAAGAAGACATCTCCGTGTCCACACACGAAACAGGGTCAACACACGGGGCCTCCTTGGAGGTTGGAAATGACATACGGGCATAATATGGCTTTAACAAATTGACATGACACAGCCTAGACTTTCCAGATGGCATTGAAATCAAATAATCCTGTTCAGAGACTTGTTTCTTAACTGGAAACGGACCAGCAAATTTTGCCTGGAACGGTGAACCCACAACTGGCAACAGAAACATAACCTGATCACCAGGACTAAACTGCCGTTGTCTTGCTTTACGGTCAAACAGTGATTTCATCTTCTTCTGGGATTTCTTTAGCCTGTCTTTTGCTAATCTCCCAGCAACATAAAGTCTGTGTCTAAAACCATTCACATAGTCAATCAAGTTTGATGGAGGCTCCGACTGTTGGCAACCACTCTGCAAAACCGCCAGGGGACCACGCACGGAATGCCCAAATACCAGGTCATTTGGACTAAAACCCGTGCTCACCTGAACCACCTCCCTTGCAGCTAGCAACAACCAAGGCACACCCTCCTCCCAATCACGACAAAGTTCTGTGCAGTAGGCTCGCAAGAGTGACTTCAGAGTTTGGTGAAAGCGCTCTAAAGCACCTTGACTTTGAGGATGATAAGCCGATGCCTGGTTATGTTTTATCTGGAGCTGCTGCAAAACCTGAGAAAACAGTTTAGAGCGAAAGTTGGAACCTTGGTCAGTTTGAATAACCCTGGGGATACCAAACACAGAAATAAACTGAGACAAGGCCTTCACTACAGACTTTGCCGTTATTGAACGCAAGGGATACGCCGCTGGATATCTAGTAGTCTGGCACATCACAGTCAACAAATAAGTGGCACCAGATTTAGAAGGAGGCAGCGGACCTACACAGTCCATAATCAAATACTCAAATGGCTGATCCAATACTGGCACAGGATACAGTGGCGCGGGACTTATAGTCTGATTAGGCTTACCCGTCAACTGGCAAGTGTAGCACGTCTTGATGAAAGCAGACACATCCCTTTTCAACCGAGGCCAAAAGAAATGACACAAAATCCGATGATACGTTTTTTGAACCCCCATGTGTCCCGCTACATCATCATGAGAGGCTTTCAACACCATCTCTCGAAATTTGTCAGGCACCACAACTTGCAAAACTGGTTTTCCCACAAAATCATCCGTTTGTGGACACCATTTACGCACAAGGATATCGTTTTTCACAAAATAACCCTTAGCTGCAGTATCCATATCCTCCAGAGGAGACGCCATTTCAAAAAATTCCTTTAATGAGGGATCAGACTTCTGTCCCTCAATCAACTCAACACGAGAAATGGATTCAAGAGGCACGGGAATAACCACTGCGGTTGAGTCAGCTACATCCCGCTTTGCTTCCTCATCCTTATCCCGCACCATGGCTCGGGTCACTGCACACCCTGGAAACAACTCCACCTCAGGCAAGACCTCAACGGATTCTACCACCTTAGTTTGTACGGGTGGCAGTACAGGAACCTGAGTGACAACATAAGGTGGAGGAACACCAGGCCAAACTCTATGTCCTGCCACATCATTACCAAGAATCATGTCAATGCCTTCCACAGGCAAGGCTGGACGGACTCCAACCGCCACCTCCCCAGTGACCAAACCACAAGCCAGCTCCATTTTATGAACTGGCACTGGAATGATAGACATTCCCATTCCTCGCATCAAAATGAAATTTCCAGCATTGGACTTTTCAGAGAAAGGAAGGACAGACTCACAAACAAAACTATGTTTTGCCCCCGTGTCTCTCAAAATCCTAACTGCCACCTTCTCCCCAAACAAAGAGACATAACCGTCAGAAATGAACGCTGCAAAATCATCATCCCCCTTGGACCCACCCATAAGACTGCGGTCCACAGAAGGGCTGTGTGTCTGGAGTGCCATCTGAGCTGAAAGTACAGAGGAAGCCAAAGCAGCTGGTTTTACCTGTGAACTACCTGAGATCTTTGATTTCCCTTTAAGCACAGGACATTCATTTTTCCAGTGGCCTTCATTCTGACAGTAATTGCAAATCCTAGTGGGATCACGTTTCTTCCAGCTGCGATCAAAACTAGAGGAACTAAACTCTCCATGAAGCGAAACTGTCCTGTCAGGGCAAGCAGAAGTATTCTGCATATCAACACTGGCTTTACAAAATGTACTTTTATGAATCAGGGTGTACTAGTCAGCCAGCACCGCTGCTTCTTGGGGTGTTTCAACTTTACGTTCATTCAAGTAAGTAGCAACACTCTCTGGGACACTGTTTTTAAACTGTTCAAGTGACACTAAATCACAAAGCTGCTGGAAAGTACCAACTCCTGAGGCTGAACACCAACGATTAAACTGGAGGACCATATCAGTTACAAATTCAACATAAGTCTGGTGCTCCATCTTTCTCAAGCTCCTGAAACGTTGCCGATAGGCTTCGGGCACCAGCTCATAGGCTTTTAACACAGCCGTTTTAACCTTAACATACACTTTACTATCTGTTGAACTTAATGCAGAATATGCTTCCTGTGCTTTTCCAGTAAACACACATTGAAGCAACAAGGTACGTTCAGTATCTGGCCATGCACAAGTTTCTGCAACTCGCTCGAACAATGAAAAGAAAGTATCTGGATCTTTCTCAACAAACTTGGGCATCAACCTTAACTTTGTACTTATATCACATCCAGGAAAGGTTTCATTAGACCCCACATTTACCCTACCTGAACCATCACTAAGCTTTCCTTCCTTTATCAGATGCAACTTATACTGTTCCAACTCCAGTTTTGTCTGTTCCGTTTTGAATTTCATTTTCTCAATTTCCAACTGTGTCTCGTGTTCCCTTTGTTTAAGCTTCTCATGCTCTAATTGCATCATTAACAACTCCTTCTGCTGTTCAAAACTTAACGTCACACTGGTCACCTCAGGCTGAAATTCCTCCCTCTTAAGGACTCCAGCCTCCACCAAGTTTGCTTTCAAAATGGCCCTTACATTTTCTTTCAACCGTTTATCACTAATCTCAATCACATAATGCTCAGCAATTTTTAAAAGCTGCTCTTTAGTGTATTGATGGAGAAGATGATCCGAAGGGGAGTGAAAAAATTCATCCACCGAAGCCATGATCAAAACCCAGGTTTTAAACCAAGAATTAAGCAAACACAGAAACCATGATATATTTCCCCAATGACTTCATATAAACCAGCAATGGGAGAAGCCAAAACCACTAGGAGAGTTTCCCCCTAACCTTACCTCACATCAAAACTTACCTGACCAACTCAACCCTAGTCTTCTGGCAGCCACATATGGGGGGTACTTATGCACGCTAAACCAGTGGAGCGAAGAAAACAACCAGAAACTGGCCACCTTCCCACATCCCTGGAGATGCTCCCGAGCTTTGCTCTACCCACGTTCACTGCCGGCCTAAAAGTGAGAAAGATGAACCCCCTAAACAGGATTCACCCCTTTGCCTACCCGGGGAAAAACCCTATAACAATGGCTCCCCCATGCCAGGTCACACCAAAGAAAATCTGGGAAACAAAGACCTGGGTGGATCCAAACAATCAAAAAGACCAAAAACTCATGTAACCAGTCACCTCACAACAAACCAAACATGTGTGAACTCCCAACAATTTCACCAGTAACAAAACAGAGCAGAATCAACCACTCCGAACAACAAACCGGCACAACCGACTGAAAACTACAAAACAGTAAGGTCAAATCCTGGACGAGCCCCCATATTGTCATAGCCCTGGCTCAGAGCTAGACAAAAATGGGAGACCACACACATTTAAAGCAGTTAAAGAATGAGCTTTATTTAGTAAGTGAAGGTGTAATGATACTAACCAAAAGAAACCAAAATAAACCACAAACCAAACAGGCAGCAAATGGTCAGAGAGAGATTATGGGAATGAGGAGCCAGCTAAATAACCTAGGCTCAGGCTGCCCAGGTGAATCCCATTCTCATTAGCAGCTCCACCCATCTACCTGAGAAATGAGTCCTGCAAGAAACAAGCAAAAAGGACGACCAGGAGAGGGCGGGGTATATATATATATATATATGTATACATATATGTATACGTGTATATATATATATATGTATACATATATGTATACGTATATATATATATATGTATAATACATCATACGTGTATATATATATATGTAATACATATATAATACATATATGTATACGTGTATATATATATATATATGTATACATATATGTATACGTGTATATATATAATATATGTATACATATATGTATACTGTATATATATATATATATGTATACATATATGTATACGTGTATATATATATATATGTATACATATATGTATACGTATATATATATATATGTATACATATATGTATACGTGTATATATATATATATATGTATACATATATGTATACGTGTATATATATATATATATGTATACATATATGTATACGTGTATATATATATATATATGTATACATATATGTATACGTGTATATATATATATATGTATACATATATGTATACGTGTATATATATATATATGTATACATATATGTATACGTGTATATATATATATATGTATACATATATGTATACGTGTATATATATATATATGTATACATATATGTATACGTGTATATATATATATATGTATACATATATGTATACGTGTATATATATATATATGTATACATATATGTATACGTGTGTATATATATATATGTATACATATATGTATACGTGTGTATATATATATATGTATACATATATGTATACGTGTGTATATATATATATATACATATATGTATACGTGTGTATATATATATGTATACATATATGTATACGTGTGTATATATATATGTATACATATATGTATACGTGTGTATATATATGTATGTGTATATGTATACGTGTATACGTATATATGTATACGTGTATACGTATATATGTATACGTGTATACGTATATATGTATATATGTATATATGTATACGTATATATGTATATATGTATACATATATATGTGTGTGTGTGTCTATCGCAGAAGTTGAAAGCTGAAAAATAGCATGATATAGTCCCTTTAACAAGTTTTTTTTTTTAACTATGATCTGAATGCTATTCATTTTGATTAGTATTCAGACCTCTGACAACTGGGTAAAGACAGCAAACATTTTCTGCCAGGTAATGTAGAAATGAGGACCCACTACCCAGGGTAGAGTGATCAAGGGAACAATGAACTGCAAATAGAGGACAAAAACAGGGAACAGCTGACTTCAATTAGACAAAAAAAGGGAGACAAGGAGGTGACGCAGACAGTCACACAGTGACATTTTAAACTTCAGGCACAGAGTATAGGAACTGAATCAATCAGAAGATTCACATTGGTGTGGCGTAGCTTTTTAGTGCGGGCGGCCAGTTATGGAGGCTTCAGTCCTGAACGCCATTGTTACGGCTTTGAATCCTTGTGGACCTTTGCTGCATGTCTTCTCCCACTTCTCTTCCCACTTCTATACTCTCCCCTTTCAAATGAAAGCCACGACAATCCCAAAACCTTACAAAAAAAATTCTGTGAGACAATCATCTCAGATTCAGACACCATACCCAATGTATCTCATCTCCAAGCTGACAGCGTGCCAAAGAGTTACAGAGGCATGGAGTGCTTCTGCGACTGCACCGTACACAGATGACAAGCGCTGGCCAAACTGATGTACAGGGCCAGAAATGCCAAAAGGATCCCCATGAATTAAAAAACCTTGGGCAGGTGGAGTAAACTTTAGCCGCAGACAACAAACCAAGGATAACTTATGGGAGGTGGCCGATCCTGTTGCCATTGGTCAGAACACCACAGAGCATAGCTTTCTGTGAAACCATTTGCATAACCCATTAGTTTGCGGATTGTATGCAGTGGTGTGGTGGATCTGGACACCCAGGCCATCAGCCATGGTGGATCAAAGCTCTGACATAAACTACAGTCCTCTGTCAGAGCTGATGTCTAAAGGGGGGGGCAAAACATGCAACTCAGGTTAATAAAAAATGCCTGAGCCACCACTGCAGATGTTTTGTGGATACCAGTGGAACCACTTCTGGCCACTGGGTGGTACAGTCCATTGTGGTCAGGATATAAGTGAAACCATGCGATGGGGGCAAAGGACCCACCAGGCCAAAATGCACATCATCAAACCGGCAACTAGGCATGGGCAATAGGTCAAAAGGTGCCTTACTATGCTTGTCGGCCTTGGAACTGGACACATGCTGCTGCCCATTATTTTACAGCTTTGTGTAATCCTAGCCAAACCAATTTAGAACTGACCAGTTTCACAGAGGCCTAATCTCATGAATGTGAGAGGGAATGCAAGCCGTCAAAAAACACGGCAGAACCACAAAACGGGAACCAGAGGGCGGGGACAGCCAGTAGAAGTGTCACAGAGCAGTTGAGGACCAGTTTTCTCTCCTCCAGCTTGTGACTGGTCGGCTCAGACTGAAGTGTGAGAATGTGTACATCACTGTGCTGATCTGCAGCAATAGCAGAGATATACATGCCCACAAACTGTAAAGACCAGTGACAGTCAGACACCAAGATGGATTTTCCAGCTACATGCTGAATGTCTGCTGTGAATTCAGAGGCAGCAGCAAGGTGGCGCTGTTCACATGCAGACCAAAATCCTGGATGCTTTAGCATGGCACCAGTGAGATAAACTACATGTTTAAAGCTTTTTTAGAGCATTTGTGCTCCATGTCCTTTGCTTCCGTCCTTGTCTTGGGCTCAATGATGCAGACTTCTGAACTCTGAAAGTTTGTTTTGAGTTGGATCAGTGGAACCAGACAGTCTGCTACTTTTAACCACATTTAGAACTGAAGAAACATTTTGGATTACAGATGAAATGCTTGAAATGCAAGAAAGGGTTTACAAAACCGTGTTATTCATTGTCATTTTTACTTTCACTGTGCCTGTGACAAGACTCAAGACTGCAAAGATTTTACTCACTCTGACAACTGCCGGAGGTCTTCACATGAGAAAGGAAGCAGCAGCTTGAAGCGATTCATTGTGGTTCCTGCACACCAGTCCAGCACCAACTTTCGAACAATTGAAGCCTTCCCAGTTCCCACAGCACCGTACAATAGCACATTGAGTCCGCGACCTTCACTCCAGGTATCAGTTGGCTCAAACAGTTGTTCTACAGTCAGAGAATGGCTAGAAGAGATCTGTGTTTGGTAAGGTGATTGTAGAAGTCCTGCCCTCTCCTCATCGTTTCTTTCTATAATAAGTGGTTCTATATGCATGGTCTCTGGGCTAAAGAGGCCTCCAAACTGTTTCTCTTCTTTAGGTAGATGGCTGAACCACAGGAAAAGCCTCCTCTTGTGGATCTCAATAGCGTCTACAGTGAGGGGAAAAAGAAGGAAGCTATGTAAAAAGTGTTTTAAAATATTATGGAGACATTTTTGCATGTTCTGTCTGTCAACAGATTAAGAATTAATTTATTATATATATTTGTTGACATTTTTACAAAACCTCTATGCCCTATCAGCAGTTAGGGCACAGGAAAGACCAAATGTTTGTCAATCCAAACACTCAGTGTGTTTACATGCAACAACACAAAGTTCAATTATTTCCTTAGTCAAACTAAAACTGGACTTTTAAACTGCATGTGTACACCTTGGCTCAAATTAAGTCGAACTGAACTGGAGTTTAAAAAAATCAAACTAAGGTACCCAGATAATCCGATTGGAGAAACCAATTTCTCTGCATGTAGATGACAGCTAAGAGAAGCCGAGCTTTTGGCAGCCCGGACACTCCCCTTTCAGGAAGTAATGAGATAATGTAAGCAACAACAGAACGAGCAGCAATGAAAACTGTAATATGGAAATATATCACTGTCATATCGCACAAGCGCATTGAGACTCACGTACATGAAAAGCAAACATTCGCATGTGCATTTTCCCTCCACAATCACTTGTCCAAGCACTTGAGGGATATTCTATAACCTGAATCTATGCCCCCTTGAATAATACTGTAGCCTGCAAGGAGAAACAACCCCCGCATGCGCAGAGTCCACTTCCGCCTTACTTTCCCCTGCTCGTGAGAGCCAAGACTGATCTAGGGCGAAACAGTCCACCCTTATCGTGGAAAACTCTGCCTCTGCTCGCTTGCAAATTATTTTTAGTGGCCATTTTTGTCAGTAAGGGGATGGGCCTGGGGGCATACCAGTCACCGACGTATCCCCGGATATAATTGGTTAAGAATATTGGCCAATTGGACAGCTGGGGACGGCAACCCTACTAAGACAAACCACACAGCCCCAAATGCCTGAATGACATATATTCTAATTTGGTGTATTGCATTTTCTTTTCTTCCCTTATTGACATTATTCTGATACAATGCCCATCTTTTTTCTTTACTTGGATCCTGTTGCACAACGATATTTTTTATTTTTGTAAAAAAATATTTTGATCATATTATCAATCTAGGCTACTTTTGCATGGAAATTATAACCGGAAGTGTACATAACTATAGAAAATAAATAATAATACAGATAGAAAGCCTGTAAATGTAGATGTCAGGAGCAACTCTCGATATGAGAGCGTCACATATGCCTATGGTCCAGATGCAAGCAAGCAAGAATATAAATTACATGTTAAACAAACCAGATAGTAAAAATAATTTGGACCAGAGTTGACACTTTGCATTTGTAAAACAGATTCATACCGGTACTGGCCCAGATCCTAATGCAGAGGCAGGTCAGATTTTTTTTTATTAATCTGTATTTTTCTATGAATAAGTAACCTCTTGTCTTATTATGAAATGGAAATGTTCACAAGATACAACCCCCCCAAAAAAACATTCTGTCTGAAATCCTTCCACCGACATTAAGCTATCAAGTAAAAAAATGTTTAAACTACGAATTTACAACAGAGAAAGTTTTATGTACAAATGTTGACCTGTTTTAGATCATTTCAACAAAAACAGTACATTGTTGTAGCACACCATAAACAGCTTGTTTTTACAAAAAATGCTTTTAAATTTGGCTGTTTTAAATATAAACAGTTATTGCAATCAAAATAATATCAGAACAGGGCACCTTAACATAGATCAATTTACAGTATACTATGAACAAATACCAGTCTAGTTGGAGTATTTTCCCTTAAACATTCAGTCGTTCATTCATTAAATTACCACGCATGCTGCGGAACCAATGAAAAAACCCAAAAAAGAAAAACCAACCTGTGGTCACATTATTGTTGCAATTTGTCTTCTCTTTGACATTTCCCTTTCATAATATAATATTTTCTTTATAAACTTTAGATCTTAAATGAGAATACAGCAGGGCAAAAAAAGTACTTAATAAGCCACCAATTGTGCAAGTTCTCCCGCTTTAAAAGATGAGAGAGGCCTGTAATTTTTATTTTAGGTATACTTCAACTATGAGATAAGATGAGAAAATAAATGCAGAAAATCATTTAATTAGAAAATGATGGGGGAAAACTTTTATTTGTTCACCTACGGAAGAGCAAAATTTTTCGTTCTCCCAGGACCTCTTCTTTATAAGGCTCTTAAGTCCTCAAATCATTACCTGTATGAATGGCACCCGTTTGAATTTATCATTGTAAAAGACACCTGTCCAGAACCTCAAATAGTCACACCCCAACCTCCATCATGGCCGAGACCAAGTAACTGTCCAAGGACATCATGGACAAGATTGTACACCTGCACAAGACTGGGATTAGCCATTCTACCACAGACAATCAGCTTGGTGAGAAGAAATTAATTGTTGGAACAATTACTAGAAAATTAATCCGCGATAATCTCCATCTATGTGGGGCTCCGTATGAGAACTCACCTCGTGAGGTACACAATCTACAGAACGATGAGGAAACAGCCAAGAACTACATGGGGGGGAACTGATCAATGACCCGAAGAGAGCTGGGACCACAGTAACAAAGGTTACTATTAGTAACACACTACATTGTCATAGATTCAAATCCTGAAGCAACATGCAACATGTCCAGGCCCATCTACAATTTGGCAGAGACCATCTGAATGATGCTGAGGAGGATTGGGAGAATGCCATGTGGTTAGATGAGGCAAAAAACTTTTTGGTACAAACACCACTTACTGTGTTTGGCGTGGTGGGAATGCGGAGTTGCATCCAAAGAACACCAGACCAACAGAGAAGCATGGGAGTGGAAACCTCATTTTTTGGGGCTGTTTTTCTGCAAAGGGACCAGAACAACTGATCCATATTAAAGGTATAGAGGAGGTTTTTTCAGAATTTCAGGAAAGAACCTAGCCTTGCTCTCCAAGATGGATTTGGAGTTTATCAAACTCAGGAGAATCCATCTTGTACTACTCCAATCTAAACCGTCCGACCTCCGACCCATATTTGACTGGGCCAATTCTTTGTCAGCATTGTGCTTTGGGGCAGGAGTTCGGTCATGACGATGGTATCAAGTGCCAATCAGCTCAAAATATTCTACCAGAAGGCCCTTTCAGATGGTTGCTGCCGCAAAGATTCCACATCAAAATGTGTAGGCTAAAAACGGGGCAGGGCCACACATATATCTGGCTGATGCTAGGTTAGAAAGAACAGCCCTCTCCACTTTTTGAAAAAAAAAAAAAAAGAAATATTGCTGTCACAACAATAATTCTTTCCTGAAAAGTTACCATATAGACGTAGATAAATTATTCTAGAAGTAATCTGAAATGCATTTCTCAAAATAGCCTGCATGTCGAGTAGAAACTTGGTGACGGAGGAATCAGTGGCAAGCTCAACCTGTGCAGTCAGCACACGCCATCATTGGAAGGAATCTCCTAAAACCACTCTGGTCTTGTTCCTCTCTTCTAAGGCCTTCTCTTGTTCTCATACACTTCTAACTTTAAAGCGCTTTGAGTGGTCAGTGAGACTAGAAAAGCGCTATATAAGTTCAGTCCATTTAACACACTTTTTCTTTTGCAACTCTAAGCCATTTTTTAAAAGGACCCAGTGAGAACTTTGAGACAGAATGAATGGATGAAGGCGTAAAGTTACACAAACTCCTGAGAGTGCTCATGCACACTCTAAGGATTATTGCCAATTAGGAGGACTGTCAGTGTAGATGATCCACCCGGATAAAAAAAGATCCTCCGCCATACCTTTACGGAAAGAATGAAAGGAGACGTTTCATTAGATTTTGGGCGTACTATCAGAGATAGTATTGGAGATTGAATGTGTCAGGATCTTTCAGCATGACAATGATCCCAAACACACCGCCTGCGAGAGAAGGAGTGGATACGTAAAAACTTTTGAGGGTTCTGGAGTGGCCTAGCCAGTCTCCAGACATTTTTTGTGTGTAATTTTAAAAAATCTCGTGTCGATGCATAACTGTTCAATACCTTTGATCGATCCATCATGATTAACAAACATTCTTTCTCTGGGCTTTCCCCTTCTCCGTTCGGTGTGTTTTTTTTTAATCTTTATTTTTATTTTGGGGACCTTGCATTGCAGCTGGCGGTAACAACAGTTATCAAACCAATGCTAAAAAAGAAGAACCTAGACAGCATGTTAATACAAAACTGCAGACCAAACTCTATTCTCCCATTTATCTGATTTTTTTTTTTTTTGTTGAAAAAGCTGTGTTCTAACAGTAAAAAAGCTTCCTAACAATGAACAACCGCTTTGATATTTATCAGTCTGGTTTTCGTAGGTACCACATCACCAAGACAGCCCTTGTCAAAAATTTCAAGGACATCCGTATAAATACTGACAGTGGTAAAACCATAGTACTGGTACTATTAGACCTCAGTGCGGCGTTTGACACTGTTGGTCATGATATATTACTGGACCGTCTAGAAAGCTGGGTCGGGCTCTCTGGTACAGTACTCGACTGGTTCAAATCCATCCAATTCTCATCACAAGACACAAAAATCACATGCGGGGTCCCCCAGGGCTCCATCCTAGGGCCCCTCCTATTTAGCCTTTACATGCCCGTTGACAGCTGGAGATAGGCACCAGCCCCCCGTGACCCATTAAGGATTAAGCGGTTAAGAAAATGGATGGATGGATGGATGCTCCCAATAAGCCATTGTAAAAACAAATAACATCAACTACCACAACTCCGCTTTATATCTCAATGTCACCAGGTGATGTTGAACCCATCCAGACATCAATAAATTGCATTGAGCTTATTAACAGCTTGATACCCCATACTTTCCTCCAATTGAACAAAAATAAAACTGAAGTACCTATCTTTGGACCCAAAAAAGATCGACTACATATCAGTAATCAGCTTAAACAGGCCAAACTAGAAACTACCAACCAAGCCAGAAATCCAGGTGTAATAATGGACTCAGACCTGAACCTCCAGGGTCACATAAAGGTAATAACAAGGTCAGCTTTCTATCACCTGAGGAATATTTCTAGGATTAAAGGAGTAATGACAAAGGGGGACCTAGAAAATCTCATCCATGCATTTATCTCTAGCCCCCTTGATTACTGTAACAGTATCTTCACAGGTCTACCTAAAAAAATAAAATAAAATAAAAAATAAATAAATAAATAAAAAAAATCAGACAGCCGCAGCTGATCCAGAGCGCTGCCGCTTGTGTTCTCACTCGAACCAGGAAAGTCGGCAAAATAAAAATAATGATAAAACAAACCACACCGAACAGAGAAAGGGAAAGTCCTGAGAGAAAATGCTCATTCATGATGGATCGATCTAAGGTATTGAACAGTTATGCATCAACATGAGTGTCTTTAACTGTCTATAGATGACAGTGGAAGAAATCCTGAGAGGATCCCATCGATCATTGAGAACAACACAGAGCTGGATAAATGTGTTGTTCATGCTGGAGCTGCTGATATTTCTTTGAAAGAATCTGAAATTCTAAAGAAAGACTTCTTGGATTTAGTCCAAAAATGTAACAACCACAAGTTAGAGCTTGTCATTTCTGGCCCAATTCCTGCTATGCAATCAGACGAGCATTTCAGTAGAATGCGATAATTTAACAGGTTTGTTAAAACTGTCTGTGCTGGACGCTCAATTACATTTATAAACAACTTAAGTTTTTGTGGTATGAAGCACCTGTTTACAAGAAACGAACGTAGCCTCAACAAAGGTCAGAGGCTTTATCTTTCGAATTTGTTTTCAAGATAACAGCGTCAAGACTCAGCTCTCCTTGTATCTCTGAACGACCCTGAACAAGCTTCATGTGCTTTAGAAAGCTTCATTTGGCTATCACTAGTCTATTGAATGAGTCACACTCCAGAACAACGTGGTAGTAATTAACCTTAATCTTCTTTGTCTTCTTCTTCTAATTTTGTTTAATGGCGGTTGGCAAGCAACTTTTAGATGCATCACCACCACCTACTGCTAAGGAGTGTGGATCAAAAAGTGGATCAAAATATAATCTCGTTTAAAGAGGGGGTGGCATGTAAAATCCTATTTTTTAAGCTTTTCATCACATTCTTATGTAATTCCCTCTTTAAAAACATGCCTAGAGTGTTTCTTAGGGTAATTTATGTATGTTTGAGTAATCATTTTAAACTATGTTGGCCGCCATTTTGAGCACTGAATGCCAGAGTCCTCCTAGGTACAGGGTTCCTACACAACGCCAATGTCAAAATTCCATACTTTTTCCAGACCTACATTTCTAGACTGAAATTTCAATAAACCTATGCGTCACGTCAAGAAATTATGGAACTGATCATTTGTTTAGATTACTCAGAATATGTCACCAAAAACATTCTGGACGATTTCAGCTACTTCAAAAAGGAGGCAAGGCCAGCAAAATAGTCGCTGAAGATTAGCGCTACCAGCTAGCGGCTAACCAGGAGAAACTCTCCTCACTGAAAGTCCGAAACCATTTCTTCCTCTCAGTACGGACCACTCGTTTTGGCTTTGGCCTGCCGTCTGATTTAATTCGGAGTTTCTGCTGTAGAGGCAGTTTAGGAAAAGTATTTTTTACTAAATACTCAAAATCTCCACCCTCCATAATTACAATTAATATTTTGACTAGCTTACCGAGATATCAACACAAATCCAAACATCTTCCGTTATTTCATTCATTGACTTTGATGATAACGTACTGTAATGTGATTGGCCTGATGCCAAGTTCATGGCTTCTCCAGAGCCTTCGCTATCGACACTGTCCGGACCAATCACAGGGGGACAGTGTCACGACAATAGCCTCACCTGATTGGTTAATCATTCTCTCTTTATTTATTTTTTTTTAAATCAAGCGATGCCAACTCAGCCTGGCCTCCTCACCAGACAATAGAGTGCAGTACCATGTTTTCAATGCTCATTCACCACGTAACTTTTATAGGGGCGCTGTTTTACACATTATAAAATGATCAATACTGAATGAAGGGAAGAGGAGGAGATGACAGACGGATTACGTAAACGGTTTTTAAAAAAGGGTTTATTAAATTAGTTATATTCCGAAAAAGTGAGGATACCTGGCCTCCGCAATAAAACGCCACTGTAGAACAGTGGTTAAAGTCGTGGAAACGTGAATATTTTTCCATACAATAGTTTACATTTTCCATACTTTTCCAGGCCTGGAAATTTATAAAATTTAATTCCATACTTTTCCCTACTTGCATAGGAACCCTGTAGGTACGGCCTCTCTTCCAGCAACGTCCCTACATTTTGATTACCGGCCACGTCTCTCAATAGCACTCCCTCCTACGCTCCGGATGAGCCAAGTTAGCAACTAACCTCTCTCGGTTAATTTCACCCAGCGTCGTAGAGACAGATAGAGCTGACTTCACCGGGTCACAAAAATAAGTTGTTTTATCTTAAACATGAACTGAAAAAGAAGTAAAAGACTAAATAAGAAATGTGCATGAATTTAATACTGATCATTCTTTTTTTAATCCACACCAACATTATTTACCTTCATCTTTCAAACTTCTTACAAAGGGGGAATGCAGAAATTGTCTGTACGCTGCATTTGCACCTGTGGTGCCTTCAGGAAACCTTCAAAATGTACGTTCAGTTCGATAGCTTTTGGCAAGCCAACTTTGGTGCAGACTTCATTGCCCAACTTTTTTTTTTTAACAAAGTACCAATTATAAACATAATTTTTCTTGGGAACTTGCTTAAAAAGTATTGGCTCCCAGTTAAAATTTGATATCTTGTAAATATGGTATCACTTCCCTTCTCTCAAAATAATATATGTTTCACAGTTTCCAGTAACAGATCTCCCGTCTTTAAACATTGTTTTATTTAACCCTGTTTAATTTTATCCTAATCTACATATAATTATTTCCTTCTTTCTGTTATACCCCATTTTCCTCATTTACCAAATTTCCTTTGAAAGTCACACTTTTTTTTTTCTTCTTGCCATCTTTCCTTGACTTTTTAAGGCTGCCTTATTCTGTTATATTGATATTTTGTTAGTTGCAAACTGGTTTTATTTGTATTGGATGTTGTTGAAGTAAATTAAGACCGCCGCATTAGTGATGACATCATCACGTCATCTTAACGCAATGACGTAATTGATATGTAAATTAGCATGTGACATCATCTGGCAACATCTAGCGACTTTCTGGGGCAACTTCAGCTACTTTCTGTCAGAGACAGTTGGCAAAACTTTCCCTAAAAACAAAAACAGAACGCCCTCAACAGCAATCAAATATCACCTGTGTCATAACAGTAACAGCACCAAAATCAGAAAGGTTCTCCATAAAAATTGAAATATTCATAGTCTCACGAGGTTTTTATTTTTATTTTGGGTGCTTTGTAAACCATAAACTGCTGCCAGCCAGCGGTGCCCGGCCTCGCTGCTTCTGAGAGTGGGGGAGAGATTTGACGAGATGCCGCCGACCACTGCCGCTAAGAGCGGTGGAGAGAAAGCAGCGGCCATAATGTAATGCTTTGAGCCCATGGGGAGCCTAAGCCACGCCCTTCTACTTCCGGTCCATGAGTCCCCTAATGCTTAAAATATTTTTATCAGAGTCAATGGAGTGAGTTATTTTGTGATCCAGTTTGAAATGCACCGTGGATCGAACATATGGTGTCTGTGAATCTTACAAACTAATTTTGGTGCAGAGAAAATGCTGATTTTCGAATGGGGCCAAAAGTTACTAAAGGTTTTGTGTAAAAACATATAGTTTTATTTTTTATAGAAGAAGAAAGAGACAATAGGCCATAGTCTCCAGGATGAAGAAAGGAGCATTAAACACGGAGAAAACCTCTATAAATCTGACAATATGGAAAATAGCAGCTATGTCGGGGTTAAAGCAGTCGGTGGAGTGAGAGCCAGCATGGAGGAGAAGCTCTACAACCTCTATGTGAGTCTTTTATGTGCTATAGCTAGCTCCCGTTAGCAGGGTAACGTCCAATATGGGACTTCTGATTTGTAGGCATTTTAAATGCAAATTTTTACAATTAATCGGTTTGGGGATCCACAGGCTGACCGGAAGGGGAGGAGACTTAAGCTCCCCCATGCGACTGAAAAAAGTTGTGATGACGTTGAAGACAGCGTGTCGAAGGGGGAATGTCCGAGGTTGTTAAAGAGACATGAGCAATTTTAAAGCATTTAGTTTGGACATTTTGTGAGTGTAATTTTTCTAATAGGTAGTATATATCATTTATTGAACTTACAGATCAATTTACGTAAATATTATAAGTTTACTGTACCACAGAATTGCTCTGTCTGCCTGAGAAGAACGTGCCACCTCTTCTTTAAAATTAGAATAAAAACAAAAATCCATAAAAAACATGCCTGTTACATTAAGTTCTGTAATACAAATTTATTTAAATAAAAAAAATAAACTAAGAAACATCTAAGCATCTAAGAAACTTCAAAATATTTTTTAACTAATAATTTCCCCTGAAAATTCTGAAAACTTGTATTTCACTTTAATTTTGCCAAACATTTTCTGAGATTATGTCTTTGCTTTCTTTATTTCTTGCAGTGAACCATAAAATGCTGTATTGTTTCTTGCAGATTACAATAAACAGTTACCGATTGTATGTCCATAGACCAAATTATTAAATGGTCTAGCCGTCTACTGGGTGGGCCGCAGCTGGGTTCCCAATCCCTGTACAATAGTCAGGTTCAGAGGATAGCTACCTCCATCACGAATGACAATTCACACCCACTGCACTGCCACTTTCAGCTTCTCCCCTCTGGTCGGAGGTATAATGTCCCTATATGTAAAACCCAAAGACACAGAAAAAGCTTTGTTCCTACTGCTCTCAGGGTTCAATTTTAGGCCCAGTGCTTTTTAACCTGTATATGCTCCCTCTTGGCAGTATTATCAGGGGACATGGAGTTAACTTTCACAGTTATGCTGATGATACACAGTTGTACATCTCCATGTCTTCTGATGACACACGGCCAATGGATGCACTTTTTAACTGCATTTTAGACATTAAATCCTGGATGGCAGAAAACTTTCACCAGCTCAACCAGGACAAAACTGAGGTTTTAGTTATCGGTCCTGAGGCTCAGACAGACAAACTTTTACCAAAACTACAATCATTTTCTTTTAATCCTTCTTTACAAGTGAAGAACCTAGGTGTGATTTTTGACTCTGAGCTGACTTTTATCCCTCACATTAAAAACATCACCAAAATAGGATTTTATCATCTAAAGAACATTGCCAGAGTCCGCCCCATTCTCTCTCGGGCCAATACGGAGACGCTAATGCATGCTTTTATCACCAGTAGAATTGATTATTGTAATGCCCTGCTTTCTGGTCTTCCCAAAAAGACTAACTCAGGTTTACAGCTTTTACAGAATTCAGCAGCTCGTGTCCTGATGAAGACTAGGAGGCGGGAGCACATTACACCGGTCTTAGAATCACTGCATTGGCTCCCCGTATGTTTTAGTATCGATTTTAAGGTTGTTTTAATGGTCTTGGGCCTTCTTATCTTTCAGAAATGCTTTTACCGTATAAACCCTCGCGGTCTCTGCGCTCCTCTGGCAGCCGTCTCCTTGTCATCCCCAAAGTCATGACACGGACTCATGGTGAGGCGTCTTTCCATTATTACGGCCCTCAGCTCTGTAACAGGCTGATAGAGGACCTCAGGGCCGCAGAGAACGTTCATGTTTTTAAGAGTAGGCTCAAGACTCACCTTTTTAGCTTGGCCTTTAACTAATTATTATTTATTAATATATTTTTAACCGCTCAGCATGTTTTACCTGATTTAATTTTTAGTTTAGCTTTTAACTGTTTATTTATTAATCTGCTTTGCATTTTTTATTATTTGTTTTACACTTATTGTTTTATACTTTATATACTTTATATTTTATAAACTTTATATTTTAACGTATTTTAATCTTTCTTGCCAGTGTTTCCTCTCTGGGGGTCCCCCTGCATCGGGGGCGGTGGTCGGCTGTGGCTGCCTGGGTGACCCCCAAGTAGCGCTTGCGTGGAGGTGGGGGTAGCAGCCCTCCCTCCTCTGGGCGCCCTGGGTCGGAGCCTTGGCTGCTGCTGTTGATCTGCTGCTGCTGATACAGATGGCTCCCATGATGGCATTTCCTGGCTCATCTGTACTCAGCCCGCTTTTTGTAGGTTTTAAGTGTGTGTGTGTGTGTGAGTATGGCTGATGGGTTTGGTTGGGAGGGGGTTGTATTTGCATTGATTATTTTATTTTTGAAGGGGGGGTTGTGGGGTTATTTTAAATCTGTAAAGCACTTTTGAGTAACTTTGTTTGTTTGAAAAGCGCTTTATAAATAAAGTTTGATTGATTGATTGATTGATCACAGTACTGAACAAGCTGAAATAGGATGTATGGCACAGTCACATGTTTTCCTTTTTTTTACTGAGTTGCTTATGTATTCATTTTAAATTTCTTTTATCACCTGATCTGTGGAACAAAGGGTTTTTTCAGTCACGTTTTAAATAAGATCATGTCGTTACACTTGTGTTTACTTGTCTGTGCCTATGTGTTGTAAGGACGAATTCTCCTCATCTGCAAAACAAATCTACCTTCGGGTATAAATAAACCTGAACCTGAACCTATTTTATCCTATTTTCTAATAATGAACTGTTTAATCTAGAGTGACCAAATCTTAATCTTGATATTACTTTATTGTACCTCCTGATTAACCCACCATCCCTCACTTCACCAACTTTCCTCTGTACTAAATACCACCTTCCTTTCCTCTCTTCTTCCTATACCTTCCTACCATCTTTCCCTAAATTTCTGTTTAATACTTTTGTGCTTGAATCCATAAGAATACAATTTGACATGTATGAAAGCTCCTGAACAAATACGTAATGCCTGATACTGAATAAAATCAAGTTATCTGTTATTGATTCAAACGCTCCACACCCATAATCCATTACTGACTTTATTAATTCAATATAGATAGCCTTTAATGCTATCCTATCTGCAGACCGCATCCAAGCCATTTCTAGTTAAGCATCTCATTATATTTATACCTTATTTTGCATTTACCTAATAAATTCTGAATAAGTATCTTTCATTAAAATTTTTCATTCAAACACATACCCAAAAATTTTAAACATTTTACTCAAAGTCCTTTAAAAATCCTCCTCTACTGGAATACCTGCTATAAATATCTACATCAGGATGTTTTTTGAGGACTGTCTGTGCTTTTGGATCAGAAACTTTCTCACAAACGGGTGTGAAGTGGTGATAAAGGGGGATTATACATCATCCACACAAATTATTACTTGCTTGCATCTGAATCATTACTATTATTATTATTTATTTCTTCATAACTTTGTCAAATATAGGTTATAATTTCCATGCAGAAGTAACATAAAAAAAACAGTTTTACCAAAATGTTGTGCAATAGGTTCCAAGCAAAAAAAAAAAAAATAAGATCAGCATTTTTATCAGAATAACTTCAACTTGGGAGGGAAGGAAATCACAAGACACCAAATCACAATACATGTCATTCAGGCATTTGGGGCTGTGTGGGTTGCCATACCGTTGTCCAATTGGACAATATGCTCAACCAATTATATCAGAGGATACAGAGGTACAGTATGCGGTGGTATGTGGTATACAGTAGTATGCCCCTAGGTCACATCCCTTACTGTCAAAAAGGCCCATTAAAAAAAGGCCTTGTGCATGAACAGAGGCAGAGTTTTCCACAAGGGGGAAGGAGGGTTTCACTGGAGAGCAGTCTGGGCTCTAATGCGCCATTTCCACTAGGGCCAGTACAGTACAGCAGGGAACAGGTCAGTGCAGTCTGGATTGGGTAGGTTGTGTTTCCATTACCATCTCAAAAGAACGGGCGAGGACGTTGGCAGGCTTAGCTTAACAAAAGCTCCAGCAAAAAGAATCTCTCCTATGTTGTTGAAGATTACATTTTTGGAAAAAAATCGTTTTTTTAACCAATGTACTACTTATGCTGCATTCAGACCAAGCCCATGCAGCAGCGTCAGCAAGATTTCATGTAAAGTCTAAGGTGGAGTACGTCAGAGGTCCGTCAAGGGCTCTGCGTTGAGAACGTTGGCTCCGTCAACGACGCTTGCGTTTCATACGGCAACGTACCAACGCATCCGTCACAGAAGTTCAGCAAGCTCAACTTTTGATGGATCCAATGGAGTTAACGCGGTGCGGCAACCAATCAGACCGTCTCACTGTATTGATGTCACTATACACGTATGTTGAATGAAGTGCAGGTCCAGTGAAAACATTTTCAACAAACGCAGATTTAAAAAATCTGAAATAATACTTACTGAAGACAGATGGACAGGCGCTCCTAAAGAGGAACAGAGAACCTGTAGTTGGTATCCTGGTAAGAGATGTAAACTCCGATGCGGCCGAGGAGGTCGTAAAATTAGGTGCAGGACAGACGGAAGTAGCACTGAAAGCGAACCTCATCCATACGCAGCTCCTGGAGCAAATGGTTAAACTCCCTGAACTCAGAACGCATCTGAATAATGGGCGCTGACGTACCCCATGTCAACGTTATCTAGCTAACAAAGCCAAGTCACTCTCTCGTTACGATCAACCATATTTCAGAAACTTCAGAACGTGCGGCAACAGAGGAAGCCCCGCCCATGCATTGTTTTTTCCTCAGAAGCAGGCTATGGAAGCCAAAAAGTACATACTTCAAACTTCATCCGTTGAATGCGTTGCCTGACGAAGACCAAATGTGCGGTGTGAATGCAGCTTTAGGCTTCCATAGATCAGGGTGCTGTTAATCTAACCATCTTGTTTTACAAGGATACTTTGCAGCTTGTTTTTGGTTGGACATTAAATTCAAGTCAGCTCCAGGACAGGATTATTGCAATAAATGTAGGTTTTTTAAAAGATTTTTTATCACTTGCAATTTCTTCTTACGAAAAAAAATCAGGTAGGAAAAAAAAATGTATTAAAATCTGAAATCAGATTTAGTACAAAATAAATCAGAAGTTTAATTTTTTATCCATATCGCCCAACCCTTCCTCCTAGTGTTTCTGTAAATATTCATCCTTTATTTTGAACCTTTAATACTATAAAATAAGACGGGTTTGTACCTTGTTTAATAATGTTAGGCAGGGAATCATATTTTGATACAAAAATACATAGAAGAAATGGTGCATTGAAAAATCTCAAATTAAAAGTACTGCTCTGCCATTAAAATTGTGTTTTTGGTTTAATTTGTTGAAATACAAAACCCAAAACAAACCTAAAACAATTTAAAAATAAAATATAAATATTTTTAAAAACAAATCTAGAAAAGTATTTTCTGAAACCAGGAAGAATATCTGTGAACCTGAAGTGAAAAAGAATTCACCAGTAGCAGGGCACAAACCTGGAACCACCGAACGGTAGTCACCAATTCTAACCGCTCAGCCACCATGACAACATGGTGAACTATATAGATTCGATAGTATATATACACATATAGATCTCCACGTTGTTTAACAATAACTTGCGACTCACTCTGATTTCTTTATAATTGTAGGCTGCTTGCAGTTAACTGCAGTGTGCTGCTTATTTGTAACTTTAAACTATAGCTTACTCTGAGACAAACAAACTCCAGACCAATCAGCTGCTATCGCTGCTGCGTAGGAGTGAGAGGGATATCATATTACCGAACCAATCAGTCCATAGGTGGGCGTTTTGGGTCCGAAAAAAGATGTCAGCTCAGAATGGACACAGGTAATGGAAACACGCCAAACCGTCCCGTTCCATACCGTACTGGCACTAGTGGAAATGGGGCATTATATACAGGGGAAGTAAGGCAGAAGTAGACTGTGTGTGCACAAGCTGTTTTTCTCCTTGCTAGCTACATAATTACTTGAGGGGGCATAAATTCAGGACAGGAAAAAATACCGGACAAGCACTTGTAGAGGGATAATGCAAGCATGGATGTCTGATTTGTTCACTCGAAAGTTTACTTTTTGTGTGCATGAATCTCAAATCATGTGCACAATATATGACAGCAATTAATTTCCACACTGTAACACAATCCAACAGTACTTACTAAATTTTCTGTGCTGTAGCGTAGTTGTTGTCCATTTATTTGCTCATTGTTCACATGCTGCTTTTACTCCATCTGCTTCACTGACTTTAGCATCTGTTTTCCATCTGTGTGACTCTAGTCAAATGGAACAATATCAACATGATTGGGCACATGTCGCCACCTAGCTTCGTGGAGTCTAACATACTTCATTCAATAATTCAATTTTCTGAATTACATCTAAAATGGGACACGACTCTCAACTTTGGCTAAGTCATTAGTCAGATTACTGCCATAATAGCCATTTAAATGTGCATGGAAATGTACTGACTGATATTTTTAAAAAATGATACCAGGTCAATTAAACTCTAGCACACACATAATTGCTTAGTCTTCTCATACTACTCACAATCTAAGATTGCAGCATTTATTGCCAACAATAAATAGTAGAGTCAAATTAAAGTAACCGTTTGCTGTTATCTTTGTCTCAAATCTAATTCAGACTGTGAATTGAGGACCTTGATTAGATGAGATGGTGTTGAAAGTCATGCAGCGACTGCAAGACACCTCCATTCTCTTCCTTCTCCATCCTGTGGCCAGTTGTTGAATTCTCTGTCTGGAAAACAACATATCTCATTGGTTCACTCAGTTCAAACCCATATCAAGTTTCCTTCTGTTTAAGTCAAGCTCCAGTAGGTCTCAAGAGAATAAGTTCAGGGTGACTGGGCTACTTTACACGCAAACAGTTGGACAAAAAGCATTTGGCATTTGTCTCACTTGAAAAAATAATATCTGCAATTGTCATCATAGGTACACTTCAACTGTGAGACACAAAATAAGTTTTTTCAAATACAGAAATTAACATCGTATGATTTAAAAAAAAATATTTTACTTTCATAATGGGGCAGAAAATAAGTATTGAGCACCTTCAAATAGGCAGGATTTCTGGCTCTCAGAGACACATCTCTTCTTTAAGAGGCTCTTCTATGCTCCACTCATTACCTTTATTAATGGTACCTATTTGACCTCATTATCTGTGTAGAAGACACCAGTTATAAAGAGTGTTGGGCAAATTACAAATAAATTGTAATATATTTCACATTACTAGTTACAATGTCAAAATGTAATATGTTTGCATTAAATATTACTGTCCTAAAAATATAACTGAGTTACACTACTTTAAGTTACTTTTGGCAAAATATCTTAGATATCTAACACGACTTCTAACCATAAAACTTATCAATGTACATTTTACCCAAGTGTCACACCACAAATACTGTATTTTTTACGCTATTCTATTAAACTTAAGTCTCAAGTTCCTTTGCATGCTTTCTATTTCTATTCCATTTTGGGCGACTGTGGCTCAGTGGTAGAGTAGTTGGCTTGCAATCGGAGGGTCGTAGGTTCGATTCCAGCTTCCTCCAGTCACATGGCGATGTGCCCTTGGGCAAGGCACTTAACCCCCAAATTCTAAATTGTCCTACCGAGCCATGTTGGGTGTCGGTGTATGAATGCGAGTGTGAATGGGTGAATGTGGCTTCAATGTAAAGCGCTTTGAGTGGTCAGTAAGACTAGAAAAGCGCTATATAAGTTTAGTCCATTTACCATTCTATTTCATGGTAATGTTTGTTAAATCTAATCAAAATGAGGCGCTGAAAGTGCTCATCACAAAGATGGTTGACAAAGATGAGACTCCGATGTCTGAAGTCTTACAACAGATGATTAGGAAAACAGTGTGAATAATGCCGCTGTTTAAATGTACAGTCCATCTTTTCCTCAGCCGTCCTGATTCTCTGATGTTTTAGTTTTGAGCAACAGGAAGTGGATGGTGGATCTTGTTCTACCGTATCCAACTTGATTGCATTACTTGGCCAGAACATTTTTTTAAAATGCATTTGTAAATTGAGTTACTGAAATTGCAACTAGTAATATATTGCTGTATATTTTGTAAGTAATGCATTATATTACTCAGTTACTGAAAAAAAGCAATCTATTCCTGTAACTCATTACTTTTGTAATGCATTACTCCCAACACTGGTTATAAATGGATGGCAGAACATCACGTTTCTTTTTTGGGCAGGCCGGGGCCGCCAAAGGCTCATGTGGCATGTAGGACACACATGACTAGAAAAGTGGAAAATAAATTCTATCCGTTTAACATTTAGGTATGTGAAGACCCTGTTGGTGGACTTCCACTAGTGAGGGTTGGAGGCATCTTGCCCTGAAATAACCAGCTAATATGTTGCCTCAAGTTCCTTTCCCATTCTTATGCCTCAACACAAATGATTGAACCTCAGTGAACCAGTGAAAAGAGGACAGGTTGGTCGGGCCAAGCGATACCAGTTTTCTTACCAGCTTCGCTGCTGTTCCAACAGGACCAAGCAGGTACTGAAGAGTGACGTCAGATGGATGGTGGTCACTGACGTCTTTTAACAACAATCGGACCGCCATTTTTAAAACTCACTACAGCGAGTGGATGTGTTTGGTGTCTGCTGACGAACAGTGGCAACACCAAAAAACCAGTGCTGTGATCCAATCAGATTGGCAGCGTTTCTGAATATAATTTGTTTCAATATAATTGACATTCTGGCTAAATGACCTGGGTCCACCGACGCACAGATTTTGATGTCCAGCGGCCTGAGGCAGCTATTTGAGAGGCACATTGTGCCAGCTGGATGTCAGAACGCTGTAAGCAACTGCTGCAACAGGGGACAGAGCCTTTGGGTGCAGGTATTCCTTCTATACACGGAATTTTACGACAATGTGATGTGGCTGATGATAGGGTACTCATTTGACAGCCTAATTGTTAACAGCCTCCTTGCAATCACTCCCTTAATATGATGCATCCATCCATCCATTATCTATACCGCTTTCATCCAATTCAGGGTGGCGTGGTGGTGGGGCTGGAGCTTATCCCAGCTATCAGCAGGCGTTAGGCAGAGTAATATGATGCATTTCACGTTTTTTTCGTTTTTCAACTTCACCCTCTCTGTAAGTAGGCTATTGTGTGTAAGTTGTATGAAGTGTCAGTCTCGTGGCCGACACAAAGATGTCATCATGCATTATTTCTGCTATTTTCGCTGTTCATATGCTTTTATCTACATTGAAGTTTTCAATTTCCTGGTTTCACACGTGTCATCGAACAACCAACCACACTGCTGTCCGTCTATTTACTCGCGCACAGGAATGACGTTTTCCATAGCAATGGGACGTCACTCTAAGCTTAATTTTAGGGGTTTGTTCTACGTAAAAGTAGCTGTTAGTGCATTTGTGAATAGGTTTTAAACTACAACTCCTACGGAAGATCTTTTAGCGCGAGTTAGGAGTAACACCTAGCGGTAAGATAAAAGTCTTTGTGAATACGGCCCCAGACTGGGATAAGAGGCCTAAAATGCACATCAGGAAATTCCTAATGCTAATGCTACGCTCTCTGTGTTTATCACAGTTTGCTCTGCTACTACATGCTGTTTGTCTGCTTTAGTTTGTCTTTTCTCTAGAGTGTCTTCCAACATGTGAGGGTTAGCCTTTGCTTAATTTGGACCCTCCAAGCTTTCCAGTCTCTCCTTACGGGCCAGGCCATGGTCTCAGCCGAAAACATGCAGAGTAAGACGTAGGTGAGAAGCAAATATCATGCTGCTTGTACATTTTACTGACTGTATTAACCTATTCAGTTCAATATCTTCTTCTATGATTATATGACTATTCATTTTTTGTTATCAGTTATCTAAATCTGTTCTGATGCTAAAGTCTTTTTTCTTGTTTTGTTAATTGAATGTCCCCGCTTAAATTTTCTGCTGTACAGTAAGGCATATTTGTGTTTCTATTCTTTAATTTGAATTATTAAAGTATTTTTTTTAAACACCAAGCATAGTGCTTTAAAAAAAAAAGTTTGCTCAGAATATTAAACTTGCTCTTGCAAACTACAAAGCACACCTTACAAATGTACAACCTGTAAATATTTTTACATTCTCCTGCTCAGCTGAACAATCCTCAAATCTGAGTATGCCATTTTTGTTTTTAATAATCACACTGTGCTACTGTAATGTTATCTGTAATGTACATATAGTATTCTTAATTCAGTTTATCTCCATCTCAATCCAGTTGCGATTTCTGCTGCTCTCTGTGCCTTTTACACTGATCAGTGACGCTACTTGCTACTGAAACGGTGTGGTTTGCAAGTGTCTAGCTGATTACTGAAGAGAACTGTTTTTTGTATGGAGAGCTGGTGGCTGAGAGGAGCAAGGAAAAAGATTACCCCATCAGAAAAGGATCTGATCAAATTACCCTGACGTTCTAATAGTGGAAATATGCCTTATTTAGCAGAAGTTTGCTCCAACTTCTCCATGACCACTCTCTGTCATTATGGCAACTGTAATCAGGAAGACACTGAGTGCCCTGTGGCCTCTGCCCCATCTTCACATGTTTGAGTGACACAACTGCATGTTGATTTACTGCCAACAAGGCGGAAAACGCGACTACTATTGGCTAAAAAAAATCAACAGCCAGTGTGAATTGCTTAGGAGTCTATGGGGAGGAAGGAGGGACTTAAGAAAAATAACTTATGGAGCACCACCCATATATATATATATATCCAAAGTTCGTGACCGTAGATGAGGATAGGAACGTAAATCGACCGGTAAATCGAGAGCTTTGCCTTTCAACTCAGCTCTCTCTTCACCACGACAGACCGGTACAGCACCAGCATAACTGCAGACAACTTTCCAATCCATCTATCCATCTCCCGCTCCATTTTTCCCTCATGAAAAAGAACCCCAGATACGTAAACTCCTCCACTTGACGAAGGACCTCATCCCCAACCCGAAGAGGGCACCCTACCCTTTTCCGGCTCAAGACCATGGTCTCGGATTTGGAGGTGCTGATCCTCATCCCAGCGGCGAACCGCTCCAGTGAAAGCTGTAGATCATGTTTCAATGAAGCCAACAGGACCCACATCATCTGCGTAAAGCAGAGACCCGATCCTGAGGCCACCAAAACAGATCCCCTCAACACCTTGGCTGCGCCTAGAAATCCTGTCCATAAATGTAATGAACAGGATAGGTGACAAAGGGCAACCACCGCCGGCAATGTGAACCAAACTCTGACACCAGTCATACAGGGACCTACCAGCCCTTATTAAAGGGCCCGGTACCCCATACTCCCAGAGTACCCCCCACAGGATTCCCCGAGGGACACGGTCGAACGCCTTCTCCAAGTCCACAAAACACATGTAGAACGGTTGGGCGAACTCCAACGCACCCTCCAGGACCCTGCTGAGGGTGTAGAGATAGTCGAGTGTTCCATGGCCAAGACAAAAACTGCATTGTTCCTCCTGTATCCGAGGGTCAACTATCCGTCGGACCCTCCTCTCCAGAACCCTTGAATAAACCTTACCAGAGAGGCTCAGAAGTGTGATCCACCTGTAGTTGGAACACACCCCTTTAAAGAGGGGTGGTCCCCCTCTTTAGAGAGGGGGTCTGCCAATCCAAGGGAACTGACCCCGATGTCCACGCAATATTGCAGAGCCGCGTTAACCAACACAGCCCTACAACTTCCAGTGACCCAGACCCAGCTTCCAAACAGGAAGGCATGTCGTTGGGATTGAGGAGGTCTTCGAGGTATACCACCCACCGACCCAAGACGTCCCGTGTTGAGGTCAGCAGCACACCACCCCCACTGTAAACAGTGTTGGTGGTAGACCTCCCCCACCACCACCATCACCACCACCACCACCACTGGGTGGTGGACCAGAACAGCTTCGAAGCCATATGGAAGTCATTCTCCATGGTCTCTCCAAACTCCTCCCAAGCCCGAGTTTTTGCCTCAGCGACCATCCGAGCCGTACTCCGCTTGCCCTACCGATACCTATCAGCTGCTTCCGGAGTCCCACAGGCCAAAAAGGCCCGATAGGACTCCTCCTTCAACTTGACAACATTCCTCACCGCCGGTGTCCACCAACAGGTTCGAGGATTGACGCCGCAAAAGGCACCAACCACCTTGCGGCCACAACTACGGTCAGCTGCCTCGACAAAGGAGGAACCGAACAATGTCCCCCGCCTCCCCTGGGACGTGTTCTAAGTTCTGACAGAGGTGGGAGTTGAAACTCCTTCTGACAGGGGACTCTCCCAGAAGGTCCCAGAAGACCCTCACGACTCATTTGGGTCTGCCAGGTCTGCTCGGCATCCTCCCCCACCACCGGAGCCGACTCAGCACCTGGTAGTGGTCGGTGGATAGCTCCGCCCCTCTCTTCGACCGAGTGTCGAAAACATGCGCCCACAGGTCAGATGAAACAACAACCATGTCAATCATCGAGCTGCGGCCTAGGGGTCCTGGTGCCAAGTGCAAACATGAACATCCTTATGCTTGAACATGGTGTTAGTTATGGACAATACATTACGAGCACAGAAGTCCAATAACAAAACACCGCTCGAGTTCAGATCGGGGGAGCCATTCCACCCAACCACGCCTCTCAAGGTCTCACTGTCATTACCCACATGAGCTTTGAAGTCCCTCAGCAGAATGAGGGAGTCCACAGAAGGAGCACTCTCCAGCACCCCCTCCAGGGCCTCCAAGAAGGGTTGGTACTCTGATCTACTATTTGGAGCATAAACACAAACAGTAGTGAGGACTCGTCCCCCCACCCATAGGCAGAGGGAGGCTACCCTCTCATTCACCGTGGTAAACCCCAACGTACAGGCGCCGAGATGGGGGGCAACAAGTATGCCCACCCCAGCTCGGCACCTCTCAACGGGAGCAACTCCAGAGTGGAAGAGAGTCCAACCCCTCTCGAGAAGACGGATTCCAGAGCCAGAGCCATGAGTTGAGGGAAGGCCGACGATGTCCAGTCGGAATCTCTCGACCTCGCACACCAGCTCCGGCTCCTTCCCCACCAGAGAGGTGACGTTCCACGTTCCAAGAATCAGCTTTTTCAGCTGAGGATTGGAAAGCCAAGGTCCCCGGCGTCGGCCACCGTCCATCTTGCACTGCACCCGACCCCTATGGCCCCTCTCACGGTGGTATGCTCATGTGAAGGGGGGCCCATGTTGCCTCTTTGGGCTAAGCCCCATGGGCAAAGGCCCGGCCACCAGGCACTCACCAACGTGCCCTACCTCCAGGCCTGGCTCCACAGTGGGGGCCCGGTGACCCGCGTCCGGGCGAGGGAATACGGAGTCGTTAATCATAGGGGTCTTCAGGTTGCGCTTTGTCTGATCCCTCACCTAGGACCAGTTTGCCATAGGTGATCCTACCAGGGGCATAAAGCCCCAGACAACTTAGCTTCTAGGATCATAGGGACACTCAAACCCCTCCACTGCGATAAGGTGGCAGCCCAGGGAGATGTCTCTACCGAATTGGCTGCTATTGAATACCCAGTTAAAACACACGTGGCTGTTTTTTTTTTCCATTTTTTGTGAATTTTTCCCAACCTCATTTTAAAAAAAGAATCCCCATCCACACCTAACCGGATAAGTGCGTTTTTAAGCATATCCACAGACATGCCAAACCTGTAGAAGTAGTGCTCAGAGTAATTTTCTACTCTCTAACTTCTGCATACAGCAGTGATAGAGCTGGTAAAAACATGCAAGCAAAAGGTGATTGGAGAATCAATAATGCCAACACACCCCTGAGGGTGTAAATGCTGTTTCTGAGTGCACAAGTGATGCTGGAGCATTTTCTGTCATGGACAGTAACGTTGTGACACCTAAATCTCCACTTTCATCTGTCCACATGCAGACACTGAGAATGGATCTTCACTTTGGCCGGAGTTTTAGAAAGAATTATTTTTGGTGCCAAAAATCTGTGTTTACCAGTGGCTGACAGACCAAACTGTAGAAAAATATCTGTTACCTGGCTACATGTGGACAAGTCATAGTCATCATTGAAAAATGGGTTCAATTAAAGGTCAGATGGGTGACAAATAGTGTGACCAAGTCTTGTAGGCAAAACTATTTGAGTTATAAGAATGTAGTTACGTCACTAATAAGCACAGCAGAGGACACTGACATCAGCTAGTTCAATTCCTAGTCATTGAACATTTCAAGTTGTACTGAAATATACATTTCAATACCCTTGTAAAAGTATATTAGTCTTCTTCACTAACCTGAGCAGAAAGGTCATCGTTTCGCGATGTATTGTCTTTGGTCAGATACTGTTCTGTAAAAGAGGAAAACAGGGGGTGATCAGAATGAGCAAGAAAAAAATGATAGCATTACCAAAAATGTATATCTGCTAATATTACTAGGGCCCGACCGATATATCGGCCGGCCGATATTATCGGCAGATATGGGGGTCATAGATGATATCGGTTATGGTAGAAAAAATGCTGATAATTTAATTCTTTTTTTCTTTTCTTTTTTGAGGGGGCATGACAAAATTGCAATTAAGCTACTTATCCAGCAGATGGCGCCAGATTCATAATTTCAGGTTGCTTAACACACGCACCTGACCAGACTGTTACGTTACGTTTTTATAAAGAAAAAAGTGGCAGAGGTGAGTAAAAACAAAGTTTTAAGCATAGGCCCTATTTGTTGTCAGTGGTGAACTTTGAAATAAGCAATGACAAAAATGTGTTTCCCCCTCTTCCTTCATAAGCGTAATGTTTGCCTCGTGGCTTTATGTGGAAAATTCAGGGTGTAACAGGTTTAACCTTCCTGTTTCCTTGCTAAAACTTAAATTTGTACAAATAAAGTCCTTGAGTCCATATCTTAACTGATGCGTTGGATTAAATAATGTATCAAATGTTTCTTTTCCTTAAAAAAATGCCGTAGCAGCAGCATACAGAGTGCAGATTTTAAAGACCCCGCGGACTATTATAAACATTAAAAATAACCGTGTTGTTTTCGTGAAGTATGAGTGACCGCAGTAAATCCTCAATAGCGACTTTGTCACCATTTGAAATCTACTGTCATAAATCATAACAGTTTGCGATGCTTGAGAAGAAAAAAACCCAGGAAGAGCGCTACAATGTTTGTAACAAAGAGTGTAGAGCCCAGTTCTTAAATGAGAATACTTAGAAGTTGGTAGCTGTGTGCGGTTTACTTTTACTTTAACAGGGTTTTTCACACACAGGAAGCTCAGCGGCGACTGCCACTTTCTAATTTATTACAGCCACCGGCTCACAATGGGGATAAAAAATACTTTCAGCATTGCTGTCGGGTCTATGCGCTCAATGGTCGGGATTTAACTGCAGTTAGACAAACGCAGCAACAATGATGGTACAATTTTTTTCCTAAAAATTGCCTAGCGACACATCTGCCGACATTTCTGACCACCGTTTACTTTCTGTGAAAATTTGTCGCCGATATTCCCGACAGATTACAGAGCCGTCTTGTTCTTCATGTTTGCAGAAGTTTGTCTGCATTATAAACTGCATTCACACTTGGTACATTCAACACGTTCTGTGTTGTTTTTGAATATCATTGCTAAGTAAATCTTATTTACGTTATTTGGAATCCAGCGAGTTACTGAGACTGTTATTTGGTGTGTAGATAGGCAGAGAAGTCAGGGTTTAAGATGAAAATACCTTTTTTTATTGGAATTTATAGGCCATTATATCGGCTATTGGCTTTTGCTATGGTTCTATATCGATATCGGTATCAGACCCCAAAAATCCATATCGGTCGGGCCCCAAATATTACCACCGACAAATGGAGTAATAGGGTTTGTGATTGTAACGTCATCACCTAACGTGGCCTTACAACACCAGCGGACTGTTTAAAGACGTACTCACTCTCTATCTTGCAGCTTAATTTCTTTTATAATTCATTTGATCTACTTTTATTATTATTACTCAACCTAGGGCTGGGAGATATGGAAAAATTTTGATATCACCTTATTTTTGAAAAACATAACGGTAGTATGGTATTTGACAAATTTTTTGCCATACAAGACCATTCATAACCACATTATCTTATAAGAAAAGAATTACTACTCTAGCTTGCCTTTGAAGAGCCCATTTTACTGTCATATGGACTGCATGATGTTTTTTCCAGACACAAGTAAATGCTATGAAAAGAATTAAAATAATTATGATTCTAGTCCAAATAGAGTAGAGTAGCCAAATTCTTTATGCTCTAAAAATATAATGGCTTTTTAACCTCATCTTGACGTAAATAGCTGGCAGCATCTTGTACTTGCTTCGCATGTAGTACTGGAGAATCCCGCTAGGGGGCAGAGTATCAAACTTAGGCCAGATGTAGTGCGGTGGAAGTCCAGCCCTGCATCCAAATATCCCTACTATGCCTACTACGTAGCAGGCGAAAACTAGTAAGTGAGCGATGTAGTAGATCGAATTTCTAGTATGGATTGCCGTAGTAGGCATAAAGTTCCCGGATGTGTACTACCGCCAAGGTGAAATCCGATGCACGCTACACTATTCCACAATGCAGCGGAAGCCCCAAAATCGTAGAAGAAGAGTGACGTCGGCTACCAGGCAACGGGACCACAAGCGACGTAACGTAAACATCCCGGTAAAATGGTGGAGCAGTACGTCCGATTTCATGCCTACTACTCGCTCGTTTGCTACACAATATTCATTGCATCAACAGGCAATTAGTAGCTACTATGTAGCATGTAGTAAATAATAAGGATTCGGATGCAGGGCAGATGTAGAAACAGAACAAACATGGCGACCATAGGAGATCATTAGCTGGTTAATATCCAGATAACAGAATATAAGACAGCAGTAGAATCATAAATTGTATGCAAGACCATATTTACCGCTTTTGTTGATTTCTTTCCGACTATTTTTGCCGCTGCTCTACACTCCCCCCAACTGGTTACTAACAATAGCACTTGTAAAATACTGTTTAGTTTGGTCTGACCTTTTAAAGCACACTTTTAAAGCACACTTTTAAAGACTCCACATTTTGGAATTGATTCCTCAGGGTCAGCATCATGTGCTTTGCTCTGACACCTCCTGCAAACAGCCAAACTTGGTTCAAAACATTACTTTTCATGCCGTGATGAAAAGCATGTAGCAGTGAAATCAGTCCCTGCTGTAAATATTCCTTACATCAAACATTCCGGACATTGTCAGCTATTCAACCCATATAGTGGTATATTGAAAATTCCTATCATAAACAAAAATAAACGCCAGTTTTCGGTATGAACCGGTATGCCACACAGGCCTAACTCAACCATGGTAAATTGTTTCTATGCTGTTGGGGAGCAACAGCGCAACACACGACTACAAGGTAAAAAAAGGTGGAAAACAGACTAACTTTTCACAGTTTTCCTGCTTGGAGGCATAACCTTGGAGGATCCGAATTAAATAAGTGTTTTTGGCTCGCTTGGATTGGCCAAATATGACCTTCAGAGTATCTTAGTGTTAAACAAGAGTATGCTCTCAGTATTTTCATTCTTGTAAATTACAGATGGTATGTGTTTTTAATACACTTTCTTTCCTTCAACAATGACAAGCAAACCAAAATATACAAATGAGTAGGCTAATGCAGGCAAACTAAACACAACACAACTTCTGATACACTTCTTCTATGGGATGACAATTTTAATTGTTGAGACTGTCAGAAGGCTGCTAGAGTTTCTGCGTTGCTTTGTTTGCTTTGGCCACGTCAATTTTTGAAATTTTTGCTGCGTTCCAAGCTTCAAAGCAGCAAAAGCCAGCAACAGAGAATTTGAGCTAGCTGAACTTTTGGCACCATCCACTGAGCATCAACGAATCAGAACGTCTCACTGTAGTGACATCGCCCAATGTCAACATTGTCTAGCTTTAAACATCCTCATTTTAGTCCCTTTCGGACTGTAGGAACCTTTTGTAATTCCTATAACATGTTCAGGTACCAGGCAATTTTTTTTCACGTATTCGGACGGATAGGAACTAGGGACCATAGCCCTCATTTCCTCTATTTTAGCTCCTACTCTGAGGCAGGATACCTTCTTTGTTCCTTTGGAACTCTTATGACATAGGCAAGGAAGGGCAATTTTATATGTATAGCACATTTTCAACACAGGGCAATTCAAGATGCTTTACATATGATTAGAATACAAATGAGCAGTTACAATAAGAAAATAATCAAGAAAATACAACAATGTAGGGACAAGTGATTAAAAAACACAGGTATAGTTCATTAACTGATCTTGCTGAAGAAAGCTCACAGTTTTTAACACAAAGCATTTACAGTAATTAAGACTATAATTTGTGTGACAATTAAAACAAGCAAGTAAAAACAGTTACTCGTACACCGTAAAAACGGTAACTAGTAATTGCTGATTTAATTAAAGTTTTCAAATTAAAGTGACTCAGAAATAAAGCTTTCCATTTTCAACCTGAAAAAGCTTGTCTGCCCAACACATTTCCATCATCGTTGTCCTAACTAAGATTTGCTAAAGAGCATAACTAAGATTATCAACTTTTGAGTAGATTTTTTGAGTGATGCTGAGAACCTGTGGGAAACCCCATATGTGACTAACGCGCGCATGCTCACGTGGACCGTCTGAACAAGTTTAAACAAGACCAAACGGACCTTCAACTGAACCTGAGCTGTGTGATGGTGGTCCGTTGGCGTTTTCTGTACCGAAAACCTAAGAAAACTTGACCAAACGTGGCCAAAGTTGAATGTAAACTGGATTTTTATTTATTTTATTTACCATTACGGATTTTCATCTGGTCTGCAGTGTAGTGTTTGGACATTTTTTCGACAGAAGCGGGAGCTGCGGACCATTTTGCAGGTAAGCTAACTTTTCTACAAGCGCCGTTTCCTGCCCTTCACCCACTTCTATGCTAAAATTTAGCACAGAGCATCGGCCCAGCGTGTTCTATCCCTGCAAAAAGTAATGTTTGATAGTGTTTAATGTCAAACACCCAAAATTACGCTATTTCAGACTTCTTTTTCCCCTTTTTTTAACTGCACGTCTGCCTGGTAAACCGTAGCTTATTATATTAACTTATTTGTTTTGTAATACTTTTTAATGTTATCCTTGCGTGGAGACACGATGTTTGCATGCATTGACCAACAAACTCGCCGATGTAAGCAATGCCGGGGCAGGCAGGCGTCGCTTTCATGACAGACATGTGCGACAATTATATGACAATGATGTAAGTAGCTTGCATATAATTGTTTTTTTCTTCTTTTTTTTAAATAGTCAGCGTTTATCCGGTGCTGGACTGTTGATTTACAGTAATGTTTAAAGCTATCTTGACGGTTTGACAGCTGGTGTGAGACTGTCACATCAGTAATTCATTTAATGACTGTAAATTAATTACAACATACAAATTAAAGTGGTGCTATAAGATTGCTACATTTTCAGAGCTTTTTAAATGATAGGAAAGGAGACTGACTTTAGGGACGACTATTGTGTGTTGTCACATTACAGATAATATTTAAATTATTTAAATTGTTTTTGTATTTTTTATCATAGTAACAAAGACAAATCTTTTAATTCAAATTTTCCTTTGTTACATGTCATATATGTTATCAATTATATACTAGAATGGCCATATATAAGTTATATGGTAAATGGACTGTACTTATATGGTGCTTTTATCCAAAGCGCTTTACACTGTATGTCACATTCACCTAATTCCCACACACAGACTTTGATGTGGTCAGTTCCTGTATCTAGGGATACCTTCTATGTGTTTTATGGATGTTTTATCCTATAATAGCTGTTAGAATTTAGATATCAGGCAAGTAGGGCTACAGAGGCTATATTGACAAAAATTTTATCATTAAGTGTTTTTTTTCCATTAGATTTCAATTTCAATAATAAGCTTAACTTAATAGTCTGATACGTAATAGTTCAAAGTATTTATTAAACCTTTAGGTTTTCTTATAAGTCCATTCAGAATATATCACAATGTTTTTGACCAAATATTTTTATTAAGCCTAGAACACTAATGTGTGTGTAGCCTTTCAAAACCAATGTAGAATGGGTGAAATTAATCCACCCTTAATTGGGGACCTATAGCTGTATTTTTACTTAAATGTTTACAAATTTTATGGACTGTTGCAAAAGTGCTTTTAGCTAAACTGATTGTGTCCTATCTGTCTCTTGTGTTTCATGGGTGGTTTTCATGCAGTGCAGATTTTGTAAATTCACAAGCTCCAGTCAAAAGACTCTTCTGAAACATTTCCGCCTTCATCACGGACAAGGTGCACATTGGCCTTGCATTCACACAGACTGTGTATGTGTATTTAAAACACCTGGAGCATTACGATCACACATTTCAAGATCACACTCATTGTCTTGTTTAGATATCAGAAGAATTTCATCGGATTACGAGCAAAGACCTCCTGGGGACTTTCAATGCCTCCCTTGAAAAATTTGTGCCTGGCCTGTTAAGACTGTACCGGTCTAAGAAGGGAGCTCTTGGACAGAAGATGGAAGACCTGCTGGAAAACCTTGATGAACAGGTGAGAGAAGTGCTCCTTTGCTTGACATTATTTTGGCTTCAGCCAAAACACATTTGTGGAAATGTGTCAGTGGAAATTAATGTCAGCACTCATTGCTTTATGTTCTTATTTGGCAATATTTGATTTAACAAATTTTATTTAGTAAAAGTAAAGTAAAATTGTTAACATAGTTGCAGTGTTGTTGGTTTTTTTTTGTTTTACATGTTGCTGGGTCTGACCTATGCTTTATTTTGATTAATATAAATGTTCTGATTTTGCATTGGGTATAAGTACACTGTTACTATACTAATTGAAATGCTTGTTTTCCACTGAGTACTCTTCAGACATCCAACATTGTGTGCCACCGAAAGACAGCAGCACTGAGAGGCCTGCCCATTTTCGTCAGAGAAGATGCAACAGAGGTTTTCCTGAAATGCTTGGTAAGTACAAAAAAGTAATGCAAGTAAAACTAAATCCTGAGATGTTTCAAATGATGAGTTCCAAAAGATCCAAAATGTAAATATACACCTCAGTGCTGTCCAGATAATTTTATGGAGAGTATTGCAGTTGTCTATAACTCTCGCTCCCCTTTTTCTGCTGAGAAGCAGCTGGGCATTCTTCATGTGTGTTCCATTGTAGAAAATACTTTTGTACAAAACTCATCACAAGGTTGGTGGGAGAAAGCTACTACGTCATTAATTAAGGAAAAATAAGCTTTTTTCTTTTTAAAACCTGTGAGTCAAATGACCATGCATGATACGGAGGTTTAATTTCAAATCTGTAGAAATGTATTTTGTCTTTAGTTCTCAATAATTGGCTCTCAATAATTAATCTTATACCTTTCTTAAGGACACTGACATTTTGGAACCAGTGTTGAACGGTGTATCTGTTGCCATCCTTACCATCCTACAAGATGACGATGCCGGTACGACTGTGCGAGACCATGCAGTTGTGTTGGAAGGGGACATTGTGCTACATAACATTCCAGACCTGTCTTCTGCCTTGGCATACCTCTTTGGCCTTCTGTATGCCCTCAACATTGATTATCCAAAGCAGATGAGTTATACCTTTGAAGCAATTCAAGCCATCTTTTTTGAGCTTGGTGGCTCTCGATGCTCACAGCGCATAAGGGCTCTGAAAACAAAGCTTTTGCTGTGACTGTTAATGGAGAAGCCAGACATGACTTTCACATGTGTTCTTTAGCCTGTTCAAGTCTATTGCTGTTGAGTCATGTAAAAAAAAAAACTGTAGTTAAACCCTTTTGCTTCTGATATAGTCATTCACCTGTTACCAAGAGTTGCTTATTTAGTGTTTAAACTGTTAAAATTAATTATTGTTCAAGTAAAACTAATGTATGCAAAAAACAACAAAAATAACCTCACCTCTGTTTCAACCTGCATAAGGATGTGTAGGTGATGGAAAATTCTATTTTCAGATTAACTGTTTCTTAACCCTCTTGTTGTCTTTCGGTCAAGGGATGAAGAATAAGGAAGGAAAGGAGGTAGGGAAGAGGAAAGGAGGGGAGGCAAGAAGGGAGAAAAATGGAAGGAAAGGAGGGAGAGATGAAGTGAAGAGGAAATATGGAAGGAGCGAGAGAGAGAAATTAAAGGAAAGGAGGGAGAGAATGGATGTAAGGAGGAAAGAAGAAAGAAGAGAGGGAGGAAAGAAGGAAGAAGAGAGGGAAAAATGGAAGTAAGGAAGGAAAGGAGGGTGTGAAGAAGAGGGAGAGAAGGGAATGGACAGAAGGAAGAAGAGATGGGGGAAATGGAAGGAATGGAGGGAGAGAAGGGAAGGGAAAGAAGGAAGAAGAGAGGGAGAAAAGGGGAGGGAAGAGGAAGGAAGGGAGAAGAGAGGGGGAACTGGAAGGAAGGGAGTAAAGAAGGAAGTTGAGAGGGAGAAAAATAGAAGGAAAGGAAGGAGACGAATTGTTGACAATATATGTTGAGATTGTGTCATGTATTTTTTAAAGATTTGTTTAAGTGTTGTCCTCTTCACATGAAACACAGAACATGGTGTTTTACCGGTTAGTTTCCTGTTCATTGATGGTAATATTTCTAAGAACTTTTAACTGCTGTAGTTCATCATAGTTATGCCCATGTAAAATGTCAGTGTCTGGGTTACACAGCCAATCCTATCGGTGTGTGCATGAGTGGCTATATGTTGCTGATCACACTACATACTTTGTTTTTCTTTTTTGGTTCTGAACTTCAATTTTAACGTCTTTGCTGTGGTGCTCAAAGCACCCAAAAAAAAGAAACTGGCAATACTTCTTATTTTATTTTTTTTACAGAAATTGACCTGACTACCCATAACATTGTGAAATGTACTTGAGGCACTGTTAAACAAAATAAATAAGATTTAAGATAACATTCAGTTGTGCTTTGTTTTATTCAATATCTATTTGAGGATTTTTCAAATATAATTACAACATGCATTTTCCTTTTTATTTAAATAGGTAAATTTTCAACTCACTGGAGTAAGAATTGTATGAATATTCAACAAGAATATCTGTGTTTGTTCAAGTTATAAATGCATGGCATTCAATGAGTAATTATATGTTTATTTAACAAGAATATCTGCATTTAGTGAAGACAGAAATACATGGCATTGAAACCAGAATTTCTTTGTTAGACTTCCAGGATTATCCTACTTAGGTGAACAGGAAGATCCAAGTTGGCAGAACTCTTGTCAGAACTTGTAAATCTTAGTTAAGTCAACAACAGTGGGCAAAAGTTGAGATTACTCAAAAATCTCTTGCATCATGTTGCCTTGATATTTTACGTTTTCTCAACGTTTTCTTTTTTACAGTGTAAGCGAGTCTAAATAGGTACGTTTTAATTTTAGACTTAAAAGAGTTCAGTGTCTCTGCAGCTTTGCATTCTCCTATTAGTTTGTTCCAGATATGAGCATAGAAACTAAAAGCTGCTTCCCCATGTTTGGTTCTGGTTCTAGGGACGATCAGTAAACTAGAGCTGGAGGACCTGAGTTGGGATGGGTACCGAGATCCGCACCGGTTCCGACATGAACGGTAGTAACCAGACCGAAAACAGCGCACATTTCAGTGCTTTATTTCGGTCCTTCCCCCCCTCCCCCGAGATGTTAAGCACTGTGGATCCTGCGTGCCATCAGTCAAGAGTGATTAGGTAAACATGGTTATCTTTTTGCAAAAAAACTGTTAAAAGTTAGGGCTGTGGAAATTACCGTACCAACGCGGATGGATTAATTCCTAGAATTAACTGTTTTTTCTTGGAGTTTGTTTTACACATTGAACGCATATATAGAACAGCGCCCTGTTTATAATTCAGCCCGCACCACATCAGCTCCCTTTCCTAACCAGCCAAACTACGGATTTTTGCACAGCAGCAGGCGTTTGTGATCCTAAATGACATGTGAGTATATTATTAATGCTTATTGGCTTTGTGGTTATAAGATAAATTCATAAGTTGTCTGTGGGAATTATCCGTTCATTTCGGATATCAGCTCTGGTGTGTGCGTTTGCGTTTCGGTGTTTGCTGTGTGTGCAGTCCTTAAAGTTTAACTGTTTCGTATTTATGTATATTTATGCATTCTGTCTCACTGTATAGCTTCAGTACATTTCATAGTAAGATACCGCTGCGTTAAAAATACGAAATTATTCAGTTGAGGTGACGTTTTCGGACTTAAATTAGTGCTAAATGCTAGCGGAAGTAGCCTAGCTCTGTTCATCTTCACAATGAGCGTTTATTTCCTGCTGTGGTGAACTGGAGAATCTGCTGTTTACTTTTGAAAAATGATCAATGGTGACATTTGATTACTAAGTCTATATTACATTTTATTTATGTGATAATTATCACAGACTACTGATATACTACTGTTAATTTTATCCATATATTTGGCTTAGTTCTGCCTCTATTTGTTATTAGATTTCAAAACAAAAATGTAGTTGATTTCTCCTATATTTAAAGTTTTTAAAGAGCAACTGCATCTTTATTTGTCCTTTTATTTACACACAGTAGGAATGGTGATTAATTTATTCATACCCTGTGAATAATTAAATCACAATTTTTATTGTTTGACAGCCCTACAAAAAGCCCTAAGTGAGAGGGTTTTTGGATGAAGTATGTATGTTTTCCATTCTTAAAGCATCGGTTCAAGCACCGTTTCAAAAGTACCGGATTAGCACCGGTATCAGATAAAACTTAAACGATACCCATCCCTAGACCGGAGTGATCTGGATGGTTTGTACCATGATAGCCGATCTCTAATGTACTCTGGTGCTAAGCTGACCTTTTTATTGTCTTTATGTGACCCTGGAGGTTCAGGTCAGAGTCCATCATTACACCTTGATTTCTGTTCTGGTTGGTAGTTTCTAGTTGGACCAACTGAAGCTGTGTACTGATATTTAATCAATCTTTTTTGGATCCAAAGATAAGCACTTCAGTTTTGTTTTTGTTCAGTTGGAGGAAATTATGGGACGTCCAGCTGTTAATTTGCTCAATGCATTTATTGAGGATTTGGACGGGTTCAACATCACCTGGTGACATTGAGATATAAAGCTGAGTGTCATCAGCATAGTTGTGGTAGTTAACATTGTTGGTGGGTATAATGTGGTTTAGTGGGAGCATGTAGATGCTAAATAGGAGGGGCCCTAGGATGGAGCTCTGGGGGACCCCACATTTGATTTCTGTGTTTTGTGATGAGAACTGGCTTATCGAAACAAAGAAGTTCCTGTTAAGGTAGGATTTGAACCAGTCTAGTACTGTACCAGAGAGTCCGATCCAGCTCTCTAGACGTTCTAGTAATATATCATTATCAACGGTGTCAAACGCCTCACTGAGGTCCAATAGTACCAGTACTGTGGTTTTACCACGGTCAGTATTTTTTACGGATATCACTGAAAACTTTAGTGAGGGCAAGCTCTGTACTTTGGTACCTACGAAAACCAAACTGATAAATATCAAAGTGATTGTTCATTGCTAGGAAGCTATTTAATTGTTGGAACACAGCTTTTATCAATTTTACTATTAAATCGGAGATTAGAGATTGGTCTGTAGTTTGGCATCAGCGTGCTGTCTAGGTTCTTCTTCTTTAGTATTGGTTTGATAACTGCTGTTTTTAAGGCTTTGGGGAAAACACCTGATAGGACGGATCCGTTAACTATTTTGATCAGATCCGATGGCTGGGAGGACCTTTTTAGAAAATATGTTGGTAAGATATCTAAGCAGCAGGTGGCAGAGCTTAATTTGTCAATTTCATCAAAGCTTGTTTGATTTATTGTTTGGAAGTGAGTCTTTTTCTCTGCATGGGTGTTAATTGGGCTCAGTGTTGGTACTGGGGTTGGAACTGATGTACTGATTGATCTTCTGATGTTCAAGATCTTTTCAGTAAAGAAGCTGGCAAATTCATTAAAGGCCCTGGTGGAGTTTAGTTCAGGGGGTACTGTCACTGGAGGAGTAGTAAGTTTCTCCACTGTAGCAAATAATATTCTAGCATTATTGTTGTTTATGTCAATAATCTACAATAAAGAATGATTCCCTTGCACCCTTTAAGGTTACTTGATACTTGTTCAGTCTCTCTTTATATATCTTGTAATGAACCTGGAATTGAGTCCTCCACCATTTTGTCTCAGCGTGCCGGCACTCCCCTTTTTCATTACATACCAGAGGATTGTTTCTCCACTGAGACTACTTTTTACTAGAGATGGTTTTAACCTTAAGAGGTGCAATCTCATCCATCAAGTCTGAGATTTTGGATAGAAAATCATCTGTCAGTTTGTTTACCGAGTTGGTGGATGTTGGTGAGTTAGATAAGGTTGGAGTGTACATCAGTTTAAAGTTTTCAGCTGAGTTTTCTTTAAGGAAGCGTTTTTTAACAGTGGATTTACTCTGATTAGGTATGTTGGCTTGGATGGTGCTTTCAAATGAGATGCAGAAATGGTCAGATAATGTGATGTCAGTTACGGCAATACTAGAGATATTTAAGTCTTTGCTAATAAGTAGGTCCAGAGTATGTCCTCTGTTGTGCGTTGGGTCATGAATGAGTTGGATTAGGTCAAAGTTATGAAGGGCGTAATTTAGTACTTTTGTTCCGCTGTCTTGGGGTGTGTCGGTATGAATGTTGAAATCCCCCACAATTGCTATGTGGTCATAGTCTAGGCATATTGCAGAGCAAAGGTCATTGAAGTCGTTATAAAAGTTTGTGTTAAGTTTTGGTTTTGGTGGTCTGTATATGTTTACAAATATGACTTTGTTTGGTTCATTTGTTTAAGTAGCTAAATATTCAAAGGTGCTGAATTCACCTAGTAATACCTTTTTAAAGTTTAACGATTGATGAAAAATTGTGGCCAGACCTCCCCCGATTTTATTTTTCCTGGTCTCACTAATGAAGTGATAATTAGTTGGACATGTCTCTATTAATATATTTTGTTCTTTATTTCATCTAACCAAGTTTCTGAGAGAAATAGAGCATGTATATCATGTGTGATGATGTAGTCATTGATTAGCAGTGATTTTTGTGATAATGATCTTATGCTATAGCGGCGTTAATATTTCTTTCCAAGAGATTCTGTTTGCAAGGTATTATTTTTAAATTCTATCCTGCTCGGTCATTTGTAGTTTTAGTGTGTGAACATCTCTTTTTTATAATAACCGGGATTTTACTGTCAAGGTGAGACATAGGTGTTTGGTGAACTTATAACTGATGTCCCTGGCTAGATTTCTGCTTCTTAAAGGAGCAGGGGGAGGGATTGATGAAATTAAACTTGCGGCTGGCGCTGCGAGTAACTAAAGCCACCGCAGGAGCGAGCAGAAAAAGTAAAGAAATCAGTGACATAAAAATTGTTAAATAAAAGCCTAAAATTACTCTGTCAAAAACCAAAGTTTTCCTTATTCGTCACAGGAATTGACTTTTGACCCGTTATGTCACGTCCGAAAATGTACTTCCTACTGAAAACTTTCTCAATGTAAGCCTAAAAGTGTAGGCCTAAACTTTTTAATGAACACCTTACTTGACCAATTAGGAAGTTTAGGACATTTTAAACAAAAAGCAAACTTTGTCCGTTTGAGAAAAAACTATGAATTTATTTGAACCAATCACAACGCAGAGTTCTAATGATTGACACAATAGCTAATGGAATGGTGAAAATGGCAATAGGGCAGGTCGAGGGGTCGGACTTTATCTTTGCATAAAGAAGCTCGTACAAACAAAGAAAGGAAACGATTAAGCAGCGTTAAGCTTGGTTTATGCTTGCCGCGTCCGCGAGGTCCGCACGGCTCCACGCGGCCTCCTCCCGCCCCAAAATTTCTGCACCGGGCACCTAGAAAAATTTGTAACTACGTGGACAGTCCCGCGCGGAAAAACATGACGGACGGGCAAGAGCTCATATTGCCTGGTGTTAAATAAATAGACATTTTTATGATTCGGCCGATAGAGATTACTGTGATCAACTGTGTTTTAATGGAAGAGAGGACAGTCTCCTTTTTTGTCTTTTTTCTTAAGTAAACAGCATAAAAGTTCTGTTTTGTTTAAGCTCACGGGTGTCACCATCTTGTAAACAACAGTGATTACTAGTTCTACTATGGTGTAGTGTTGTATGCATGCCGTAGAGCCCTACGCCGCCCCCTACAGTCGTCAAGAATACTGGCTCTCAGCAGGGACAAGCCGCAAAAAGTATAAACGCTGCTCGAAGGCGTCCCGGCCGGTTCCGCACGTCTCGTTTCGGCGCGGAATGTTCATGCGGCAAGCATAAACCAAGCTTTACGCACAATTAGTAACCCTTTGAGTGCTGTGTAAAAACACACTTTATTGTTATTATACAACATTGTGGAAGCCGTGAAGTTTTGTTTGAGATGAGACAGTAGTAATTCTGGGGAGTTTTTTTATTTTTTATTTAAACTACTCTTTGAGCATGTATTGTATACATTTTAAGAGGATAAAATTTTTTTTATCTCTTTCACTTTATTAAAAAATATACAGTACAGACCAAAAGTTTGGACACACCTTCTCATTCAGTGTTTTTTCTTTATTTACATGACTACATTGTAGATTCTCACCCATCCATCCATTTTCTTAACCGCTTAATCCTTAATGGGTCGCGGGGGGGCTGGTGCCTATCTCCAGCTGTCAACGGGCGAGAGGCGGGGTACACCCTGGACAGGTCGCCAGTCCATCACAGGGCCACATAGAGACAGACAGGACAAACAACCATGCACACACACTCACAACTAAGGACAATTTGAGAGATCAATTATTTTGGACTGTGGGGGGAAGCCGGAGCACCCGGAGGGAACCCACGCATGCACGGGGAGAACATGCAAACTCCATGCAGAAAGACCCTGGGCCGGGATACGAACCCACAACTTTCTTGCTGCAAGGCAACAGTGCTAACCATTGTGCCACCGTGCACAGTGTGAAATAACCCAACCTCCAAAGTCACCGGACCTGAACCCAATGGAGATGATTTGAGGTGAGCTGAACCGCAGAGTGAAGGCAAAAGGGCCAAGAAGTACTAAGCATCTCTGGGAACTCCTTCAAGACTGTTGGAAAACCATTTCTGGTGACTACTTCTGGAAGCTCAAGAGAATGCAAAGCAGTAATCAGAGCAAAGGGTGGCTACAATGAGGAATCTAAAATATAACACGTGTTCAGTTATTTCACCCTTTTTGTTTAAGTACATACAGTAATCCCATACATCATGTCTTCATTCATACTTTAATTAGTTTACAATGTAGTTATTAAAATAAAGGAAACTCATTGAATGAGGTGTGTCCGAACTTTTGGTCTGTACTGTAAGTTTGGAACAGTTGCACTTTGAAATTTGTCACAGAAAAGTGAAAATATTTCTGAGTATTTTCTTTCCAAAGAGACCCCAGCCATATCTCTACTCCAAAGGGTTCAAGAACCGCTCTAATATTAATTTGGGTATGCGTTTTAAAAATATTTTTGGACAGAAATTGCAGGCCTAAAATACTGATGGGGACATCCATAGTTAGAATGGCGTAGGTTATCATGAGTAGTAGATATTTTGCTATAGGCTTAGACTGTTGGAAGACAGATTGACCACTTTTCTTAACTCTGCTACTTTTTTCTCTTACTACTCTCCAGATGTATTTTTTGCTGTTACTTTGACTGTTAACCTTGCTTTCTCAGTTGTTTTCTCTCCATAGAAGCTCCACCTGGTCTGGCATCCTGCTCAGCTAAAACGCCCACTGCTGGACGGCGAGCATTGATTTAGATGATACTCCCAGTGACCAAGCATCGTCCATGTCCTGTTGTAAACTTTTTACTTTCTTTAATATAGAAAGTACTCTTACATCACTTCGATTTGTTCTTTCTGTGTATCTTCTCTGTCTTCTCAAACCCCCAGACGGTCGTGGCAGATGACCGCTTGTACTGAGCCAGGATCTTGTTGTGAGCCAGGTTCTGCTGGAGGTTTCTTCCTGTTAAAGGGACGTTTTTCCTCTCCACTGTCGATACATGCTTGCTCAATATGAGGGATTGCTGCAGAATAGCTGTGGTTGGAGTCTGCATGTTCAGGACACAACCTCACATCAATGACTCAGCACAAACTGCTGGGATTACTTATATAGAAATCTTTTATTTGATTGGAATGTTTGTATAACTTTCTTTGTAAAGTGCCTTGAGATGACATTTGTTGTGAATTGTTGCTATATAAATAAAAGTAAATTGAATTAAGTTGTTGCCCCCTGCAATCCGGCCCAGGATAAGCGGATGAAAATGGAAGGATGGTGTGAGGACAAACTTCTCCATTCCAAGCTCGACCACCACAGGTGATGAGCGGACAGGTGTTTTGAACGCGTGTAAATAAAGTGCTCTTAATGTCAATGTTGTTACAATGAAACAATCTCACTTTATTGAGCTTGTCCGATTAAAGTTGATTTAGTACTTTCATATAGTTCCATTCCATAATCCTAGTTGTTACAATACATCTTTCCAATATACTGCATGATCACTCACTTATTAAACATGGTACAAAGACTGTGATTGACAGACTGGGATTAAATGGGTGTGGAGACACTGACAGGTAGCAACTTTAGTGTTTATATTTAACAAAGTTTTTAAATGTAAAATAAATCATAAAGATATCTTAGATATAACACCGAATAGATAAGTATATTGATATTATATATTTATTAAAAAATTATGAACTGTGATCTACCAAATAAGTAATAAGTCTTAACTGATTTTACTCCCAATTAGTAATGCAAAAACTTCTTTAACCAAAACTAAAACAAACATCTTTTCTTTTTGTATCTGTCACTTTGACTAGATCAGGGATCTGCAACCTGTGGCTCAGGAGCCACAAGTGGCTCTTTAGATCTTTATAATGGCAATAAATTAATTAATTAAATACTTAATTAATTCAGCTTTTTGCAGGTGTTTTGTTTTTTTCACTGAATAATTGCTTGGAATTTTCATGACAGAATGACTACAAATATATATATATTTTTTAGATACATTTTTATTAGTCAATAAGTTTGAAACTTTGTATATTTTTTTACATTATTTGCCACACATCAAAAACTAATGAAAGAAAGTGAATCACCGTAGTTTTTGCTAAAGTTTTACCACTTTCTTTCTAAATCTAAAAACAGAAATAAAATGACGGCCCTCTATGAATGACAACATATTTTACTTATCAGAAATTTCAGGTTAAATTCGTGTAAATGTCATGTAACATTTGCGGCTCTAAATAAATTCTATTTAGCTGGATTGAGTGTGAAACGGCTCTTTGAATGGTAGAGGTTGTAGTCCCCTGGTTGCCTGAGACTTCAGCTGTCAAAATTATTCTGTAAATGTTTCCCCCCCAAAAGAAAAAAAATAATTCAAAAGCATCAACTCATTGCATGTTATGTATGTTATACGACACTCTCCAGCTGGAGGGCTTTTATCTCCTCTGCGAGGACCGGCAGGCAACTCTCTCCGGTAAGACCACAGGTGGAGGCGTCTGCTTCTACATCAATAGTGGTTGGTGTCCATATCTGACAGTGATTGCTCAGCACTGCTCTCCCTCTCTGAAATATATTTTTATTCACTGCAAACCATTATATTTTCCACGGGAGTTCACTTCAGTCATTCTGGCAACTGTTTACATCCCACCAGACGCAGAGGTGCATGCAGCTCAGTGCGCCATCGCCAAGCAGATACTGCAGATGGAGCGGACATACCCGGACTCTCTGATTATTGCTGTTGGGGACTCTAATAAAGCTAATCTGAGAGATGAACTTTCCAAATATAAACAGTATATTAACCTCTTAAGCCCAAGGCTGTTTTTTCCTAATTTGGCATACCTACAATCTGGAAGGCTTTTTCAATACAAATTCAAAAATACTTTACTGATCCCAGAGGGAAATTAAGTGTTGTTGTAGCTCATTACTAATTAATTTTTCAAGGAGTTGTTGTAGACCATGATGGCTGTGAGGAGAAAGGATTTCCTGTAGCGGTCTGTGTTGCAGAAAAACTGAAGAAGCCTCCGACTGAAGATACTCTGTTGCTGTAGGATAGTCTGATGAAGAGGATGATCAGGGTTGTCCATGATCTTTTTAATTTTATGAAGAGTTCTTCTTTTGATCATGATCTCCAATTGTTCCACAGTCTTCCTTCTTTATCAGGTTGTTGAGCCGTTTTAAGTCCCTGGCTCTGATGCTGCTACCCCAACAAATGATGGACGAAGAGATTAAAAACTCCACCACAGACTGTAGAAGATCTGCAGCATCTTGCTGCAAACCTTTAAGGACCTCAGTACCTCAGCTTCAAATTGCTCTCATAATAGGAAGTTCTATGTGGATACTATGAATGTGAAAATTTAAAGAAAATTATATTTTGAGGTTGAAAGACAAAATATGAAATATGAATATGTATTCCGCCTGAAAAAATACACATTAGCAGCTTATTTTCACTGTAAAGAAGCAAATAAACATTATAAATATTAAGTACTCACTCTTATTGACTTTAGACCAACTGTTGGTGTTTGTAATAACTAATAATTGAAAGTTGAAAGTCAAATGTTACTCTAGGAGGCGTGCCCCCAAAAATGGGGGCTGGATTATTGTTACAGCACCATAAACTCAGCCTATCATGCGGTCCTCGTGCTGCACTTGGACTTTCTGATCACTAAATGATCCATCTAATCCCCACATACAGACAGAGCCTCTAAACCTGTCATGAGGAACAAAAACCTGTGAACCAACGAGTTTACGGACACTGTCCCCTCCTATATTCACTTCTGTGAGGACAGCATTGTGCCAACACGCACCAGGGTGAGCTACAATAATGACAAAGCCTGGTTTACCCCTAAACTCAAACAGCTGTCGGTATAATATAGAAAGGTGTTTAGAAGCAGAGGCAGAGACTGTTACAGAGAGGCCAAGTACAAAATCAGAAATAAAATGAACATTGCTAAAACACCAGCACTCTAAGAATTTGCAGCAGCAGATCTCGGGGAACAACTAAGCCTCTGCGTGGAGGACTTTTAGAAAGATCACGAACTACAAGCCTAAAACTCCCCACTCCTCTGACAACTTGCTGTTAGCAAACACCCTCAAAAACTTTAAAGCCTAGTTTATGCTTCAACACCAAAATTTGCACACAGACGTATTGATGGAGATGTTTTTCGTTTATGGTTCTCCATTTCTTTCTTCATTGATTTTTCAGTGTTCCGAAGCAAGTACCAACCAGGACAGCAGGGGGTGCTAACTTTTCATTGCGGCTATGCCTACCATCTGTCTATTATCGCAGGGTCGTTTCAGGTTTTTTCCTCAGCCTGTGAATGCATTTCCCCTGCAAGGAACAATGAATGACAAAGTAAGTTCTGATTAAGCTGTAAAGGTTTTTACTAAAAGTGCAGCTCATAGAATCCTCTAAAAACGCATGGAAACCGAACACAGCAGCCTTTTTTGTTGTTTCCCTACACCTCCTTGTGTTCAAAATCGCCAAAATACCAGATTAGATTTCAGTATAAAGCCTCTAGTGGCCAAACGCTGCTTTAACTACTGATTACAACCACTATAGAGCACCGTTCTGGTGAAGCAATCTCTGGCTGTTGCTCAACTTTTCTGCAGTTGGGTTTCTGATTAAGGAAAGGAAAACACAATAAAAGCCATGGACTGTGGATCATATTTTGCTTCTGCACCATAATATCTGCCTAAAATAAATGTCAGATGTGCAATATTCCGGCGGTTAAAAAGGAAATAATTCATTGTAAATCAATTAACATTTACTCAGCCATTGCCTTATTTTCTGAATTGCACTGGTTTTAAAAAACAGTGGCAGAAAAATCTAAACACCATCCTCATTTTGACAGATTGTAATTTACTCCCCTGATCACTTGGTGCAGAAAAGTTCTCATACTTTTCACACAGTTCTGCTAACTGAATCAAGCAGATAAATAAAGATTTCTATGAGAGCATTTGAGCATGATCTCAGATCTGGACTCCATAGGCCTCTCTGACTGCTCAGCGAACAGCACCATGAAGCGCTATGGACCTGTTACAGTCCGATGGCGGGTTTTAAATCAACAGGCTGGGTCGAGTCAGGATCTGGTCTGGAGATAACTACAGGTAGAGGCCGGCTAGGGTTCAAAAATCCTCTTAACAGGTGTGGGGTGGCAAATTAGACCTGTGCAGGACGCTGCTACAGTTAACCACATACTTTCACTGCAATAGTTTTGTATTTCATATAACAACAAACGAATGAGCGTAAAATTAAATATGTTTCTTGAGGAAACAACTAGCAAAAATTGTCACAACTGGAAAATTGATTAAAAATGAGCCACAAATGAAACAGAGTACCACCTTCCCCCTGAGGCATGCAAGAACAGACCTGCACCATCAGATTCCTGGAGCAGGTAAAGCTTCATAAGTAGAAATCCTTAAAGAGATAGAAGTTAAACTTATCTGTTCACACTGTACCTAGCCTACATTTGGATGGGAGATTTTGTTGTTGTTACTTAACATGAACCTCAACAAAGAATGCTGCAGTGATGCATATAATTCTTCTTTCTGGAAATGAATGCCAGCCAGCTCAGACACTGATGACACAGAGCACAAGTGGATGTAGATCTGCAGTGGGGAGAAGTAGCTGCAGTGGCTGGGCAGGAATGCATTGATTTCTTGGAAATTAAGACAATACTTCATATTTGGAGAGGATAAAAATAGGACTATGTTTGCCAGCAACCAAGCTGCTTTCAGCTTTGAGAGACCCTACCTCCAACCTGAGGACATTTTTTAGGCCGGTTTGGTACCGCGGTAAAGTTAATTTTAAGTTGGATATTCAACAGACATTCGTTTGATTAAAGCGGAGACTCCCTCCAAAGTCTCACTGACAGCTGCGCTCATGGAGCGGATACATCACGGCCAAAGGCTCGCTCCTGAAGGCGGTGGTTTCGGATAGGGACCGTCGTTAAATTTCTCTACATCAAAGAAAATAAATCAATAGGCCGATCTGCTGACAAAGTAACCCCCGAATATTGCTAATTTGTTGATCGACACCCGAGGAACATGACACATCGATTTATTAAAAAAATTAAAATGTATTATATTTCATTTTAATATTTTACTGTAACGTGATTTTCTTCAATAGCTTCCAGGTTGTGTGACCAAGTTACACCTAATAGGTCTTAAAGTGTCCTACTACATCTAAAAACCAGACAACAATTTAGTAACAATTTGAACACACATCATATTTTATGTTCATATTTTACAGTAATATTTGGGAGTTTTCTTCAATAGCTTCTATATTAGGTGACAAAGTGACACCAAATAGGTCTTAAAGTGTCTCAATACATCTAAGGAACCAGACACAACAATTGATTTCCAATTTGAACACACATATTTTATATTAATATTTTACAGTAATATTTGGGGTTTTTCTTCAATAGCTTCTACATCAAGTGACCAAGTGACACAAAATACGTCTGAAAATGTCTCAATACATCTAAGGAACCAGACATAACTGATTTTCAATTTTAGTACACATATAAAACCCTTCATATTAATATTTTACAATAACATTTTGTTTTTTTCTTCAATAGCTTCCTGGTCTGAAAGAAATTAAAACAGGAATTTTGGTGGTTGGTGTATTATATGTTAAGTAGGAGACTTGTAAATAAAAAGTAAGCCAAATCAAATATGCAAATCATAAACAAGAACTCCATATTGGATCGGTCGACGCCCGGGTTAACAACAACTGCCACCGGTGCTGTGGACCCACAGGGTGCCGGTGGAAATTGGAATACTGTTGGTCGAAGGAGGAGATGAACAAGGCATGTTGGTAGGCAGAGAGAGAAGAGGAAATTCAAGAGTTTGAAATCAAGAGTAGGGACTTTGAATGTTGGGACTATGACTATGGTAAAGCTAAAGAGTTTGTGGACATGATGCAGAGAAGGAAGGTGGATATTCTATGTTTTCAGGAGACCAGGTGGAAAGGTGGCAAGGCTAGAAGCTTAGGAGAAGCATTCATGTTATTCTACTATGGGGTAGATAGGAAGAATTTGCTAGGAATGATCTGGAAGTGAAAAGGGTGTCAGATAGGCCGATTAGTCTGAAGCTTGATATGGAAGGAACAATGATCAATGTTATTAGTAGTTATGCCCCACGGGTAGGATGTGAGTTAGAAGACAACCATTAATTCTGGAGTGAACTAGATGATTTGATGCAGTGTGTCCCCAGAGCTGAGAGGGTGGTGATTGATGCAGACTTTAACGGACAAGTTGGTAAAGGGAACAGAGGTGATGAGGAATTGATGGGCAGGTTTGGTATCCAAGATATGAACGAAGGACAGATGGTGGTAGACTTTGTAAAAAGGATGGAAATGGCTGTTGTAAATACTTTCTTCCAAAAGAGGCAGGAAGTGGAGGTAGGAGCACTCAGACTACATCTTATGTAGACGTTGTGATCTGAAGGACATTAGTGACTGCAAAGTAGTGGTGGGTGAAAGTGTAGCTAGAAAGCATAGGATTGTTGTCTGTAGGATGAAACTGATGGTGAGGAAGGTGAAATAGAAAGAGAAATGTAATAGGTGTTATTCTTAAGGAAGAATTTGCTAGGAATGATCTTGAAGTGAAAAGGGTGTCAGATAGGAGGTGGAGGCTGCGTTGGTAAGACGTATTGCGTCATTTCCTGTTTGTTGACTCACTCGGTTGTAGCAAGTCGGGGTTTCTCTCTCTCTCTTGAATTAATCTAATTTTCTCTGTCCAGAAGTTTTTCTGAGTTGCTTTAACACACAAACACATTAAAACATTTATTTTCTGTTAGTGTTCTTTGCGTTCTGGGACTCTTAAGCGTTACACTGGTTTTCTGGGCTCGGTAAGGTACCGCTAGGTTAGCTTAGCTTCATGGCTAGCATGGCTTCGGCAGCTTTGTCTCCTGTTCCTCCGTCTCTCTCTGAACCTCTTACTCTCTCCTGCTCTCTCTGTCAGATGTTTAGTTACTCCTCCGCCTCATTTAGTGAAGTTGGTAGGTGTATTAAGTGCAGCATTTTTGTAGCCTTGGAGGCGAGGGTTTCTGAGCTAGAGGCCCGGCTCCGCGCTGTAGAACAGCCAGGCCCAGCATTAGCTAGCGCGGAGTCAATTAGGACAGGACCCCTAAACCGTCCTCCAACAGCTCCCTTGCAGCCGGGATCTGAGGCGAGCTGGGTGACGGTTCGTAGGAACCCTAGCGCCAGACCCCAGCCCGCGGCCAACCTCCAGCCCCTTTCTCTGAACAATAGGTTCGCCCCGCTCAGCGACGCACCCGCCGAGCAGGAGAGGCCGATTCTTGTAATTGGCAGCTCCATAGTTAGGAACGTGGCTCCAGAGACACGAAAGACCACCATCAAATGCCTTCCAGGGGCCAGGGCTGCGGACATTAGGTCCCATCTGAAGCTTTTGGCCAAGGACAAACGGCGGTACAGCAGGATCGTTATCCATGCTGGTGGCAACGACACCCGGCGACGGCAGTCGGAGGTCACTAAAATTAGCGTAGCTTCGGTGTGTAGGGCTGCCAAAAAGATGTCTGACTCTGTAATTTTTTCTGGTCCCCTGCCTGATCATACTAGCGATGACATGTACAGCCGTATGCGGTCGTTTCACCTTTGGTTGTCAAGGTGGTGTCCAGAAAACGATGTGGGCTACATTGATAACTGGGGGGCCTTTTGGGGAAAACCTGGACTGTTACGTAGAGACGGCATCCATCCCACAGCAGAGTTGCCCTTCTTTCCAGGAACATTGGTAGGGTTATCTCTAGTTCCCCAATACTTTGACAACCCAGAGTCCAGGCCAGGGAACAGGGACTGCCACCCACCCACTACCTTATAGAGACAGTTTCCCGTCCACTTCCCAAAATAAATGAATTAAAAGTTAATACTACTAGAACAAACTATAAAAATCTCATATTAATAAATACAACTCCGACTGAAGAGAAAAAAATAAATCAAATTAAATGTGGTTTACTAAACATAAGATCTCTCTCCTCAAAAACACTCCTGATAAATGACTTAATTTGTGAAAATAATATTGATCTTTTTTGTCTTGCAGAGACATGGTTGCAGGAAGAGGACCATGTCACAATAAATGAGTCAACTCCCCCTAGCTACTTAAACTTTAGTGTCCCTCGAAGTACTGGTCGAGGAGGTGGTGTAGCCACCATCTTTCATTCAGATTTACTAATTAATCTCCAAAAAAAATAATAATTACAGTTCCTTTGAGCATTTAATCTTTAGCCTTCCTCATACACATAACAAAGCAGTAAAGCCACTTTTATTTGTGGTCTTATATCGTCCACCAGGCCCTTATTCTCAATTTTTAGATCAGATAGCAGATTTTCTATCTGACTTAGTTTTAAACACTGATAAAGTCATTATAGTCGGAGACTTCAATATTCATGTTGATAATGAAAGTGATAGTCTAAATACAGCTTTTAACATTATCTTAGACTCAATAGGCTTTACTCAAAATGTGCAGGGACCAACCCATCGCGGTCACCACACCTTAGATCTTGTGATGACTTATGGCATTGAATGTGACGAAATAACAGTCTTTCCACATAACCCTATCCTGTCTGATCATTTCCTCATCACTTTTAAACTTACTCTAACAGAAAATATCAAACCTGAAAGAAAACTTCATTATACCAGAACGTTATCAGACAATGCTGTAGCAAGTTTTAAAGAAGCTCTTCCAACTTTAATTTCCTCAGTACATAAAAGTACAATAGAAAACAGTGATTTAACTCGTAACCCCTCACAACTTGACGTTCTAGTTCATAGCGTTAATTTCTCCCTGCGTCTGGCAATAGACAAAGTTGCCCCACTGAAAAAGAAGGTGGCCAGCCTTAGAAGATTAGCTCCCTGGTTTAATTCAGAGCTACATACCCTGAAGAAGAACGTTAGAAAACTAGAGAGAAAATGGCGCTCCACGCATTTACAGGATTCCTATTTAGTGTGGAAAAATAGTCTATTGCTATATAAAAAGAGCCTTCGAACAGCTAGAACAGCATATTATTAATCATTAATCAAGGAGAATAAAAATAATACTAGGTTTCTTTTTAATACAGTTGCCAAACTCACACAGGATCATAGCTCTATCGAGCCAACCAGTCCCCAAGCTCTTAGTAGTGACGACTTCATGCAATTCTTTATAAATAAAATAGACTCTATAAAAAATAAGATAAATGGGAACCTTCCCAATAATGCTTGCTTCCTCCTTAGTTAATGAGGCATCATCAAAGTCAGCACACAGCTTCAGATGATACAATTAGAAACTACTGATCAGACCTGGAATCTAGATGTAATAATGGACTCAGACCTGAACCTCCAGGGCCACATAAAGGCAATAACAAGGTCATCCTTCTATCACCTGAAGAACATTTGTAGGATTAAAGGACTGATGACACAAAAACTTGTTCATCTTTAGTTGGATTGATTACTGCAATAGCGTCCTCACAGGTCTACCTAAAAAGTCAATCAGACAGCTGCAGCTGATCCAGAATGCTGCTGCTCGCATCCTTACTAGAACCAGAAAAGTAGAACACATCACCCCATTTCTAAAGTCCTTCCACTGGCTCCCTGTAGCTCAGAGAATAGACATCTAAATACTCCTACTAGTTAATAAATCATTGAATGGCTTAGCTCCAAAGTATGATGAAGAGCTGTTGTCACCATAGCAACCACCAGACCAATCAGGTCCTCCAACTCTTGTTTACTAAACATTCCTAAAATCAGAACCAAACATGGAGAGGAAGCTTTAAGTTTCTATGCCCCATAAATCTGGAAAAAATTTCCAGATGACTGTAAGCCGCTGAAGGGTTAAGCTCTTTTAACCTGTTAAACCCGAGGGTCCCCCAATTGGGGGACTCTGGGAATTATTTTTTAACAGGCTTGAGACAACACATAATCTGACAGAAAAAATAGTAATAATGCACATCAAATTAAACAGAAGACCATGCGTTACAAGGCTATCTAACCTATTTTTACCAACCACAAACACAACTCAGATGCCACGCAAATAAATATTTGTAAATATACTCGTATTATCATAGTTTCGTCAACCCAGCCGCCACATTCCGGCCTCTACAGCAGCAAGCCTTTGTGCTAAATGCACAATCAACCACTCAAATGAAAGTAGAGACTATACCGATTCCAAAGATACATCTCCCAAAACGCTACACCAAAGCACCGCAGACATATAAGCCAAAGTATAACACAGCAAAAAAAAATCGCTTTTAAGAATCACAGTTGAAAATATAGCCTTACCTTTGCTTTTTTTCTGTGTAAAAAATATTTCTTTGGAAAATAAACGCTATCTTCTGATATTCCCATCACTTGTGCATCATTTATAACCTTCCAGGTGTTTCCTGTATAATTTTTGGTTCCTAGGAAGTGTTTGCAGTGAATTCACGGATGAGACTGGGGCTGCATCCGAAACCACTGAATGTTAGCCTCTAAGCACTAACACTAGCAACTAATCCTTAACCTTTCATGGGGTCAACAGTGAGGACACAATGGCTAGTTGTCTAGGGAGCCGATCGCGAATGTAATAATTGGAAGCTGATACTCCATGCTGTGATACGTATCGCGTTGGTAAGACGTATCGCGTCATTTCCTGTTTGTTGACTCACTCGGTTGTAGCAAGTCGGTGTTTCTCTCTCTCTCTTGAATTAATCTAATTTTCTCTGTCCAGAAGTTTTTCTGAGTTGCTTTAACACACAAACACATTAAAACATTTATTTTCTGTTAGTGTTCTTTGCGTTCTGGGACTCTTAAGCGTTACACTGGTTTTCTGGGCTCGGTAAGGTACCGCTAGGTTAGCTTAGCTTCATGGCTAGCATGGCTTCGGCAGCTTTGTCTCCTGTTCCTCCGTCTCTCTCTGAACCTCCTACTCTCTCCTGCTCTCTCTGTCAGATGTTTAGTTACTCCTCCGCCTCATTTAGTGAAGTTGGTAGGTGTATTAAGTGCAGCATTTTTGTAGCCTTGGAGGCGAGGGTTTCTGAGCTAGAGGCCCGGCTCCGCGCTGTAGAACAGCCAGGCCCAGCATTAGCTAGCGCGGAGTCAATTAGGACAGGACCCCTAAACCGTCCTCCAACAGCTCCCGTGCAGCCGGGATCTGAGGCGAGCTGGGTGACGGTTCGTAGGAAGCCTAGCGCCAGACCCCAGCCCGCGGCCAACCTCCAGCCCCTTTCTCTGAACAATAGGTTCGCCCCGCTCAGCGACGCACCCGCCGAGCAGGAGAGGCCGATTCTTGTAATTGGCAGCTCCATAGTTAGGAACGTGGCTCCAGAGACACGAAAGACCACAGTCAAATGCCTTCCAGGGGCCAGAGCTGCGGACATTAGGTCCCATCTGAAGCTTTTGGCCAAGGACAAACGGCGGTACAGCAGGATCGTTATCCATGCTGGTGGCAATGACACCCGGCGACGGCAATCGGAGGTCACTAAAATTAGCGTAGCTTCGGTGTGTAGGGCTGCCAAAAAGATGTCTGACTCTGTAATTTTTTCTGGTCCCCTGCCTGATCGTACTAGCGATGACATGTACAGCCGTGTGCTGTCGTTTCACCTTTGGTTGTCAAGGTGGTGTCCAGAAAACGATGTGGGCTACATTGATAACTGGGGGGCCTTCTGGGGAAAACCTGGACTGTTACGTAGAGACGGAATCCATCCCACCGCGGACGGAGCTTCGCTTCTTTCCAGGAACATTGATAGGGTTATCTCTAGTTCCCCAATGCCGTGACAACCCAGAGTCCAGCTCAGGGATCAGGGACTGCCACCCACCCACTACCCTATAGAGACAGTTTCCCGTCCACTGCCCAAAACTAATGAATTAAAAGTTAATGCTAGTAGAGCAAAGTATAAAAATCTCATAAAGATAAATACAACTCTGACTGAACAGAAAAATAAATCAATTAAATGTGGTTTACTGAACATAAGATCTCTCCCCTCAAAAACACTCTTAGTAAATGACTTAATTTGTGAAAATAATATTGATTTGTTTTGTCTTGCAGAGACATGGTTGCAGGAAGAGGACCATGTCACAATAAATGAGTCAACTCCCCCTAGCTACTTAAACTTTAGTGTCCCTCGAAGTACTGGTCGAGGAGGTGGTGTAGCCACCATCTTTCATTCAGATTTACTAATTAATCTCCAAAAAAATAATAATTACAGTTCCTTTGAGCATTTAATCTTTAGCCTTCCTCATACACATAACAAAGCAGTAAAGCCACTTTTATTTGTGGTCTTATATCGTCCACCAGGCCCTTATTCTCAATTTTTAGATCAGATAGCAGATTTTCTATCTGACTTAGTTTTAAACACTGATAAAGTCATTATAGTCGGAGACTTCAATATTCATGTTGATAATGAAAGTGATAGTCTAAATACAGCTTTTAACACTATCTTAGACTCAATAGGCTTTACTCAAAATGTGCAGGGACCAACACATTCTTGTCACCACACTTTAGATCTTGTGCTGACTTATGGCATTGACTGTGAAGAAATAACAGTCTTTCCACATAACCCTATCCTGTCTGATCATTTCCTCATCACTTTTAAACTTACTCTAACAGATCATATCAAACCTGAAAGAAAACTTCATTATACCAGAACGTTATCAGACAACGCTGTAGCAAGTTTTAAAGAAGCTCTTCCAACTTTAATTTCCTCAGTACATAAAAGTACAATAGAAAACAGTGATTTAACTCGTAACCCCTCACAACTTGACGTTCTAGTTCATAGCGTTAATTCCTCCCTGCGTCTGGCAATAGACAAAGTTGCCCCACTGAAAAAGAAGGTGGCCAGCCTTAGAAGATTAGCTCCCTGGTTTAATTCAGAGAGAGAGAAAATGGCGCTCCACGCATTTACAGGATTCCTATTTAGTGTGGAAAAATAGTCTATTGCTATATAAAAAGAGCCTTCGAACAGCTAGAACAGCATATTATTCATCTTTAATCGAGGAGAATAAAAATAATCCTAGGTTTCTTTTTAATACAGTTGCTAAACTCACACAGGATCATAGCTCTATCGAGCCAACCATTCCCCAAGCTCTCAGTAGTGATGACTTCATGCAATTCTTTATAAATAAAATAGACTCTATAAAAAAAAAAATAATTGGAAACCTTCCCAATATGCTTGCTTCCTCCCTAGTTAATGAGGCAACATCAAAAATGGTTGAACCTAATATATGCTTAAACTGCTTTAATGCAGCTTACAGTAAGCTTACAGTTAGAGATATGTTAATAGGTAGTTAGAGACAGGTTAGACAGGTAGCTAGGAAGAGATAGGTTAATGTTAGTAGCTAGGTAGAGTGTCAAAAGCTAGGAAGGGATATGAAGAGGTAGAGTAGCTAGGTAGAGATAGATTAATGTAAGCCAAGTAGAGAGTGTTAGTAGCTAGGTCTCCTAGTAGCTAGGAGACAGGTTAATGTTAGTAGCTATGCTGCTTTAGGCTAGGCTGTTGGAGGACATTATTAGGGTCTGTTCCTACTTTCTCTCCTACTTCTCCCCAACTGCATGATGTGCTGTCAATTCAAGCGCTAACCTGTTTTCTCTTAGTCTCTTCCTACAGTAGGTGCTCCTGACCCGCCCTGCTTGACGACCCTGACTAAGATGGCATTGCAGTGACGGAAAGTTCTCCACGTCCTGCAACAAACTTCTGCATCAGCTGTGTTGTTCTTTCTGTGTCTCTGTTCTGTGTCTCTGTTCTGTATTCTCCAAACCACAGACGGTCTCGGCAGATGACCGCTTGTGCTGAGCCTGGTTCTGCCGGAGGTTTCTTCCTGTTAAAAGGGAGTTTTTCCTTTCCACTGTCGCTTCGTGCTTGCTCAGTGTGAGGGATTGCTGAGAATTACACGACGCAATCTTCTGTGGTTCTCTAATTTCTAAATTAAACATTGTATTGTAATAACTCTTCTTGTAAAGTGCCTTGAGATGACATCTGTTGTGAAACGGCGCTATATAAATAAACTGAATTGAATAGATAGGCCGATAAGTCTGAAGCGTGATATGGAAGGAATAATGATCAATGTTATTAGTGGTTATGCCCCACGGGTAGGATGTGAGTTAGAAGACAACCATTAATTCTGGAGTGAACTAGTTGATTTGATGCAGTGTGTCCCCAGAGCTGAGAGGGTGGTGATTGATGCAGACTTTAACGGACAAGTTGGTAAAGGGAACAGAGGTGATGAGGAATTGATGGGCAGGTTTGGTATCCAAGATAGGAACGAAGGACAGATGGTGGTAGACTTTGTAAAACGGATGGAAATGGCTGTTGTAAATACTTTCTTCCAAAAGAGGCAGGAACATAGGATGACTTATAAGAGTGGAGGTAGGAGCACTCGGATAGACTACATCTTATGTAGACGTTGTGATCTGAAGGAAATTAGTGACTGCAAAGTAGTGGTGGGTGAAAGTGTAGCTAGAAAGCATAGGATTGTTGTCTGTAGGATGAAACTGATGGTGAGGAAGGTGAAGAGAACAAAGACTGACTATTGTAAATACTGTGAGGTTTTTAGGAAGGAGTTGAGACAGGCTCTTGGTGGCTAGGATGTTCTTCCAGATGACTGGACAGCCAAAGCTAATGTGATTAGGGTGACAGGTAGGAGGATACTTGGTGTCTCATCTGGAAGGAGGAAAGTAGATAAGGAGACTTGGTTGTGGAACAATGAAGTGCAGGAACAGATACAGAGAAAGAAGTTAGCTAAGAAGAAGTGGGGCACTGAGAGGACTGAGGATAGCAGACAGGAGTACAGGGAGATGCAGCGCATGGTGAAAGTAGAGGTGGCAAAGGCCAAACAAAGGATGTATAATGACCTGTATGCTAGGTTGGATAGTAAGGAGGGAGAGAATGATTTATATAGATTGGCGAGGCAGGGGGACATAGACGGAAAGGATGCGCAACAAGTAAGGGTGGTCAAGGATAGGGATAGAAATGTACTGACAGATGCCAAGAGTGTGATGGGAAGATGGAAATAATTATTTGAAGATCTTATGAATGAGGAAAATCAGAGAGAATGAGACGGAGTGGCAGATAATTATGTTAGAGTGGTGCAGGATATGTATGAGAGCTGTGAGACAGCAGTGAGGTGTGCTGTAGGAGTAACGGAGGAGTTCAAAGTGGAGGTGGGACTGTATCTAGGATCGACTCTGAGCCCCTTCTTGCTTGCTTTGGTGATGGAGAGGCTGAAAGATGACGTTAGACAGGAGTCTCCATGGACAATGATGTTTGCAGAGGACATTGTGATCTGCAGTGAGAGCAGGACGGAGGTGAAGGAAAAGCTAGAGAGGTGGAGGTTTGCATTAGAAAAGAGAGGAATGAAGATTAGTCGTAGCAAGACAGAATACATGTGTGTAAATGAGAAAGACACAAGTGGAACAGTGAAGTTACAGGGAGTGGAAGTGAAGAATTAACTTTTAGTACTTAAGGTTAACAGTCCAAAACAATGGAGAATGTGGAAAAGAGGTGAACAAGCGTATTCAAGTTGGTTTGAATGGGTTGAGAAAAGTGTCAGGTGTAATGTGCAACAAAAGGGTTTCAGCAAAAATGAAGGGAAGGTGTACAAGACAGTAGAGAGACCAGCGATGTTGTATGGTCTACAGACAGTACCAATGAGCAAAAGACAGGAAGCAGAACTGGAGGTTGCAGAACTCAAGATGTTGAGATTTTCTTTGGGTGTGACGAGGATGGATACGATCAGGAATGAGTACATATGAGGAACAGCTCATGTTAGATGTTTTGGGGATAAAGTCAGGGAGGCCAGACTGAGATGGTTTGGACATGTTCAGAGGAGAGACTGCGATTATATCGGTAGACGGATGCTGACCAGACAGGAGGCAGAGAGGAAGACCAAAAATCAGATTTATGGATGTGGTGAAAAAGGACATGAAGTTGGTCGGTCAGAGGGCAGAAGATGCAGAGAATAGGACTAAATGGAAACATTATTGGCTGTGGTGACCTCTGAAGGGAAAAGCCGAAATAGAAAGGAAAAGGAGACTTGTAAATAATCCGCTGGAGAGGAAATGCACTACTGGCAGTATTTTGTAACCTGCAAAGGTATCTTATGCAATTATTTGGAGTCAATTGGTCACATAACCAAGGAGCCATTGAAGAAAAACCTAAAAAAAAGGTAAAATCTTAATAGAAACTATGATGTGCATTCAAATTGAACACTAATTTTTTTGTGTCTGGTTCTTTAGATATTTTAAGACATTTTAGGATTGATTTGGTGTCCCTTTGTCATATGACCTAAAAGCTATTGAAGGAAAACCTAAAAAATTACAGTTAAATATTCACAGAAAATAGTACAAAATAATACTGTAAAATAGTAATATTAAATATATTTGTTCAAACCTAAAATAAACCGTTGTGTCTGGTTTTTAGATGTATTAAGACATTTTAAGACCTAATTGTCATTTGGTCACACGACCTGGAAGCTATTGAAAAAAAAACCTAAATATTACTGTAAAATATTAATAGAAAATATTCTATCCACTAAAAGTAGGAATCAATTGTTGTGTCTGATTCCTTAGATGTATTGAGACATTTTTAGACGTATTTTGTGTCACTTGGTCACATGATGTAGAAGCTATTGAAGAAAACCCCCAAATAATACTGTAAAATATGAATATAAAATATGATGTGTGTTCAAATTGTTAATAAATTGTTGTGTCTGGTTTTTAGATGTACTAAGACACTTTAATACCTATTTGGTGTCACTTGTTCACATAATGTAGAAGCTATTGAAGAAAACCCCCAAATATTACTGTAAAATATTAATATAAAATATGTTTGTTCAAATAGTAAATAAATTGCTGTGTCTGGTTCTTTAGATGTAGTAGGACACTTTAAGACCTATTAGGTGTAACTTGGTCTCACAACCTGGAAGCTATTGAAGAAAATAACATTACAGTAAAATATTAAAATGAAATATAATACATTTTAATTTTTTTATAAATCGATGTGTCATGTTCCTCGGGTGTCGATCAACAACTTAGCAATATTTGGGGGTTACTTTGTCAGCAGATCGGCCTATTGATTTATTTTCTTTGATGTAGAGAAATTTAACAACGGTCCCTATCCGAAACCACCGCCTTCAGGAGCGAGCCTTTGGCCGTGATGTATCCGCTCCATGAGCGCAGCTGTCAGTGAGACTTTGGAGGGAGTCTCCGCTTTAATCAAACGAATGTCTGTTGAATATGCAATTAAAACTAACTTCACCGCGGTATTGTACATGCACAGCTAGTTTTTATTTTTAACTGGGTAGTTGAACATGTTAGTGACCTTGTTCAACAGTCTTCCACTTTTCAGCTTTTTAAATAAACTAATGATTAAGGAAACATGGGAGGTTTTTTTTATCATCTTTAAGCAGTCGATACGTCTTAAGTTAACGTAACCCTAGCCGTTTAACAGCTCCTCTACAGCCAATATATCGTTTAATGATACAATTACAGGGAAATTATGAAATATGAAAACGTCTGAAGTATTCCAAAGTATTCAGAACACGTACTCACTTTGAGTAACTTAATGAAACCATTGCAAACTACATTTTGGGGCATGTAATCTATAGTGGAATAGGTTTTTAAAGTAACCTGCGGCCCCCACGTCCATTGGCGTCAGTTTGTTTTTAGAATTGGGGGGGACAACATAATTACACTTGAGTGGAGTTTAAATATTGCCGGGGACAATTTTTAAATAGCCTATGCTATGCATATTTGAGTATTCTTCAGTTTGACGTTTCACTACAGTATGCACAATAGTGTATTGACTGTTAAAAATCATTCAATTATTCAATAAAGCTGAAAGTCAGATGATTTTCTTTTACTGACATTAAAACCCACCATTAGGCTGTATACTAGGAAGAATCATTAATAACCATATGATAGCAAACCTAACACAAAAGATGCTTGTTGTATTATTTGTGGTGGATATAGTCAAATATGCGATCAGATTTTCAGAGAAATATATTAATCTTACCGCTTATATCAGGCTCCACTCTCTGGTCAACTCCACACTCCCACAGCTAAGCTGTCCGTGAACTACCGGATTCATTGATTAAAAAAAAAAGTTAAGCTGAAGCTGGTGTCCCACCATGTCGAAAAGAAAAAACGCAACCGATACCCGATGGTTTTTCGGCAAGAAAAAATGTGCTGTAAGTGCAGCCATTAAAAAAAATAAAGATATCCAGTGTTATTTTTTAAACTGACGTAGATAAAACAGGACAATGACTTTTCTCTTCTCGGCTGCTAACAGTTAGCTAGCAGCAATAACGGTTACAAACCAAACAGCTATGCCAGGTGAACAAACCTCTTCCTGAGACATGTTTGCTTCTCATGGCTTCCATGGGGATCTGGGAGGATTTCATAGATTGATAAAATGTCTGGGTTTTCATCATGTTTTTAGGAGACTTCACCTGTCACTGAGTGGCGCTGTTTAATTCCTACAAGGTCCCGACAGCAAAAGGCCTTATGTTAAATGAACCCTCCATAACTCAAAAATATTAGAGGGAAAAAATTTTGGGGTGAAAGTGTGTAAATAAGTCTCAATTCAGGTTTTAGGTGCAAAAGTGAAGGAAACAATGTTAACCTAAAAATCAGATTTTAATGGCATTACAAAGTAGCAGCATGTTTGTTCAGTAGGAATCAGCGCCCCCTAGAGTCACATGTGATGTAAGAGTGCACCATAAGCTTAAGTAGCATAGGGTTTTCAGGTGCCAAACATCCCAATTTTTATTGCGTTTTGTTTCATTAGACAAAAAATAAAACGAAAAAAAGACTTGGCCCATATGACTGACCAATCAGTGTTTCAGGGTAATTTTTAAAATAGTCATTTCCAGAGAATAGTAATTTTACTTTTTGACTTGGCCTATGAGGTTTACATTTTTAATCACATAGGGCAGGCACACTTTAAATATGTTAAAGTCAAGTGTTTTTCAAATAAACAACTTGAGTGTTTCAGGAATGTGTCCTTTTTTGGAAGTCAACAAATGGACACCTTAAGAATCTATACTTTTCCACAAAAAAAACCCCAAAGATAATTAAGTCAAAATCTATGCTGCATTAACAAAAAAGAAACAAATCAAAACGCACAATGTTTGTTTTATTACCCATTTTCTATCAGGAACAGCATGTGACAGAGAAAAACAAAGATATGCTCGAACAGGCAGCTGAGAATGCAGAGGTGAGATTCAGATAACAGAAAAACTGATAACCTTGCACTAAATATAAAACCAACTTTGGTATACTCTTACAGCAAGCACAATCACTGACTGAAGAAGTGGAGTGTGTTGAAGCAAGCTCAGATCCGGTTCAGCAGGTGAGGGTTCAAGGAAAAAAAAAAAAGCATATGCAAGTTTTATCCATCTGCAGGGGCTTTGGATCGGTTAAACTTGTGAAGAAAATGTGGAAAACATTTGATTGCACCAACAGATGGATCTACAACACAAATACTACCACAAATACAAACAGGAAAGAAAGTTGTGGATAAAAAAAATAATGGCAATAGTAGACCAATTAGAGTAATTTGTGTGCAATTAAAACAGACTGAGAACTATGTAGAGAAATAAATGAAAATTGATTACATTACAGATCGAGCCATCAGCTACTGATGCGGAGCAGCAGGATAACCCTGCACATGAAAACCAGAAGAGCGATTCAGCTGAGGGTCCAAGTTCCCCATACCAACCACCTGCACAGCTAGTTGAGCCACAAACTCTGCCCAACCGCACTCTTCACTTCCAAGAGAGCTGGTTGATAATCTTCCCCTGGCTCCATTACAGTCCTGAAATAAAAGGAGTTTTGTGCTTCTTCTGCACAACTGCTTTCAAAAGCAACATCTCAACAATGGCAAAAAAACCTGAAAAAACCTTTATTTCTCAGGGGTTCAGAAACTGGAAGAAGGCTAGGGAGTCATTTGAAAGGCACGCTGGTAGTAGGGCACACATAGTTGCTGTTGACACACACACGGAAACACATAGGTCAGTCAGAATGCAACCTCTCAGAAAGTGCACAGGAGAAGGCCAGGTCAGCACTGATAGAGATTGTTAGTTCGGTGAGGTACCTTGCAAAACAGGGCCTAGCTCTCAGAGGTCATGACAATGATGAGGGAAACTTCAAGCAGCATCTGGATGAGAAGGCTGAGAATGACCCAATCTGGCAAGCTGGCTGCAGCAGAATCATTCATACACAAGTCCTGAGTGTCAAAATGAGCTGCTGAAGTTTATGAGCACCAACGTTATCAGAAAACTAGCAGCTGAAATCCCTTCATTACCTGTATTACAGTACTCTCTGATAATGGATGGGACCCAGGACATATCTGGCACTGAACAGGTCTCGATATGCCTCCGGTATGTTGACGATGGTCTGGAGCCTAAGGAGGACTTTGTTGGGCTGTATGAGGCCTCTTCAACAACTGGCGAAAACCTTTTTAAAATTTCCTCTGATGTGCTGCTCCGCCTAAACCTGCCTTTCTCAGGTCTTCGTAGACAGACCTATGATGGAGCAGCCAACATGTCAGGGCATCTGTCAGGGATACAAGCTCAGATTAGAAGAGAGCAACCATTGGCTACCTTTGTCCACTGTGGCCCACACCGTGTGAACCTTGTCACACAGGCTGCATGTACCTCCACACCTGTGATCAGGGATGCTCTGCAGTGGGTACACGAGCTGGGCTGCTTGTTTGCTCAGTCTGGAAAATGCAAAACAATATTCAAAAATATATGCATATCAAAAAACGGCTCCTTCATCTCCATCAAGCCTCTGTGTGCAACCAGATGAACTGTGCGCACACCAGCCATTAGAGCAGTCCTAACTCAATACGAGTCCATCTTGGCTGCTCTGGAAGAGATGGCATCTACAAATCTCACTGACAGCACTGCTTCTAAAGCTAATGGCCAACTTGACAGACTGGAAAAGGGCAACACCATTCTTGGCCTTCTCCTGGGACAAGAGCTCCTCATGATGTTGGAGGACCTGAACTTGAGTCTGCAAGCAAGAGGAAAAACCATCAGTGGAATGCTGAAAGCAGTTGATTACACCAGAAAGGGCTTTCTCTCTTTAAGGACTGATGATAGTTTCATGGGAATCTATGAAAAGCTGTGAACCTTGTTGCAGACTTGGACCTCCAGCCAATAAAACCACCTCATGTCAGAATGCCATCCAGACGATATGGTGGTCCCGCCAAGCATCAGACTCCTGAGACACCAGAGGAGTATTTCCGGGTCCAGTTTTTCAGCGCCATTGACACGGTTATCAGCCAGCTACATGACCGCTTTGACCAGCCGAGTCTGGAAAATCTGGACAAGCTGGAGGAGCTGCTGCTTACCAGAAAGACCAACGATATGGTGAGCCAGTACCCAGAACTGGACCTGCACAAACTGCAAATTCAGCTGGCAATGTTTAAAGCAAATCATGCCTACACTTCCTGCAAACAAGCAGCCCAGATTCTTAGAGTGATGCAACCAGAGGTCAGAGGGCTCTTCTCACAAGTTGAAACTCTGGTGAGACTGCTAATTGTGGTCCCAGTGTCATCCTGTGAGGCTGAAAGGAGTTTCAGCGCTCTGCGACGGTTGAAGACCTGGCTGAGGTCGACGATGACACAGCTGAGGCTTAACAGCACTGCAGTCTGCCATGTCCACAGGGATAGACTGAAGAAACTAGACAAAAGAGAAATAGCCACAGCTTTTATTGGTACATCTGAGACACGGGTGTACATCTTTGGCCACTATTAACAGTCAACCTGACTGAGAAAACACACACAATCCACTTGTTTACCATCTCAAACTCTCACACAGCCATTGGTTATTACATTTACAGTTCTGTTCAAGTTGAATATGCATTTAATTTTGGTTCACCAATTGGCTTTTTAGCTACATTTAATTGTTCTACAGAATTCAGTTTGTTCACAATCTCAACTTGTGTGCATTTAAACCTAATGGTTGTTTCCCTTTTCATTTTTGTTCTGTTAATAAAACACTCAACTGACCCATATTTGGTTAAAGAATCTTTCAAATTTAAAAAGGAGAGGGTTGTTTTTGTTAAAAAAGGTTCATTTTCAGAGTAGCAGATTTAACAGAGTTCCAACAGTTAAACTTCTACAAATATGATTAACCATACTTAAAAACTATACAAAAAAGAAACACTTAAAAACTCAGCTGCTGGCATTTACACAACAACAAACCGATATGAACAGTGAAAAACCAACCCTCTAAACTACTACAGCGAAAAACGGGGAAAAAGGCAGAAAACTGTTCTAAGCTGCTGCATCGCACCTGTTACTCATTTAAACAGCGTAGAAATCTATGTTGCATTCATGAACATAACGATATATCAGCTTGTAGAGAAAAGAATGAAAAAAAATACTATAAGATATGAACTAAAAACCCATGGGCTTTCTAACAATATTATTTTAAGCTTAAAAACAATCCTCAAGTCATCCAAACAAAATAGAAGGGAGAACGGCTAACATTATCACTTATGGTGATAAGTGAGCTCTACCAATTAACATGAAAAACAAATCTGCACCTGATGTTACCCTTTTTGATTATGATTAATTTCTGATGCTCATAGGGTTGTATTAATAATTCTCAGTTTGAGAGAATAAATTAGCTTTTTCCTTCCTTTCAATTCTCACTTATCTCTTGTGGCTACTGGTCATAATGATGTTAGCTTAAAATGCAGAACTGTAGCTATGTTTACTCCAAACATGCACTGACATTCATCACATTAAAATATAACCTCCTTTTGTTGTTAAATAAGATGTAATATTGCTTACCTCTTGGAGCTAAAGAAGAATGACGGATTCATGAGTAGTGCTGGCCACGTTTTCTCCTGCTTATTGTAATTGCTGACAGCTGCTTCAGTATGAAGTGGTGGCTGATTACCCAGCATGCCGCGAGTGCGTTTTTTCAGAAATGTTACACATTAATCTATATTTATAACTGTTTTATTTTTTATTTAAATCTAAATTATAAATAATTAGATGCAACATTTAAAAAGCATATTAATAGACTATCTGTTAGGAGCAGACGTAGGTATTAGATCTGGTATAAAAATAAACATCCTCATCTGCAGGCTTTTTTGAAAGTGGGGAGGAATAAGCTGCCAATCACAAATTTTGCTGGGGACATGTCCCCGGCGTCCCCGGTTAAAATGACGCCTATGCCCACGTCTGATACAGAACGGATCTTACCAGCTTGGTTCGCTGGGTAAAGGTTGGAAAGGTCCGGTCGCCTCTGCGTTTATCCTGCTGCGCTCTGAGTTGCCTCACGCCGACCTTCTCCTGGGACATTGCAAACAGGAAGAGATTTCACTGCTTTTTTTCCCGGAAAACTTTATTAACAACTAAAATGCGTAGCTAACAGGTCTTCCGTTTAGGTAAAATCGGGAACTCCCGTATTTTACCTCTCTTTCCCACCGACCTACAGTATTAGTATTATTATAATATTTACAAACTATGGTATTTATTCCGTAAATCTCCTCAGTTTCAATATCTATAAGATTTTCTGCCTTTTAAAAGTGGAGTGACTACTATCGCGAGAACTGCCACCTACAGTAGCTGCATAGACATGTTTATACCATTCTCTTTTACAATCTATGGTTTATACATGTCTATGGTCTAATGTATGGCGTCAGATCATTTTCCTTAATATGAGTGCGCAATTAATAACAAGATGAGCGTAAAACAGGTCGGGGAGAGAGGGTAAAATTATGCGGTGGTGAGTAAAACTGTTATCATGAGCACAGGAATGTTTAACAGGGAACATACAATCACATTTTCTCCTGAAATCTCTAAAATCTTTTCTCACTTTCACAAAATGTTCTCTCTGTGCACCCTCTTTTTTCAATAAACTTCATTAGAAGTTTGTTATGTTACATAGAATATACTAAATTTATTAAATAAAGAAATAAATTAATCAAAAAAAAAATGCAAGGGATATTGCCAGAAGAAACCCTGAAAGAAGTATTACTAGGGGTGTCCCGATCAGGTTTTTTGGCCTCGAGTCTGAGTCAGAGTCATTTGATTTGGAGTATCTCCTGATACCGAGTCCCAATCCAATATTTCTATAGGTAATGTATTAAAAATAGAATAAATGAGAGCAAAAAAAAGATCAAGGATGTTCTTTTTTTAATCACCCTATTTTAACATTTAACAATTCTATTAACAAACAGAGCACTTCTTTGAGGTAACTTAAACAATCAACTAATAACAAATTATTCACTTTTGGACTTAAGTGCAACAGTAGTCTAAAAATAAACAGTCTAATATAAAATCAAATAGCACCTCCACTTAAATAAACTTAATAATGACAATATATATACATATCAGGGGTTGTGTTAATTGAAGATTTTCCATATTTGACCAGTTTATTAGAATGGTGACAGAAAAATCTGAAAGTTGTCTGTCATTTTTACAGATTGGTATTCACACTGACTACGTGCTGCAAATGTGCAGATACTTTCATTTTTACGCACGGATTCCAGGTAAATAAATTAATGAAAGAAAAGATTCCCAGACACTTTGGGCGACTTTGACTCAAGGGTGCAGAGATTGCGTTGCAACCAGAGGGTTGCCGGTTTCACTTACTCCCTACTGGTGTTGGCCAGAGGGGCTTTTTTTTTTCAATTAACTTTTATTTATATAGTGCCAATTCACAACAAATGTCATCTCAAGGCACTTTACAACTAAAGTAATTTCAATACAATTATACAAATATCCAATCAGCTAAAAGTTTTCTATGTAAGAAGGTTGTACCCGGATCATGCAGACTCCAACCACAGCTATTCCTCAGCAATCCCTCATACTGAGCAAGCATGTAGCGACAGTGGAGAGGAATATCTCCCCTTTAACAGGACGAAACCTCCAGCAGAACCAGAACTATAACCTGGCTCAGTCCAAGCGGTCATCTGCCCCGACCGTCTGGGGGTCTGAGAAGACTGAGAAGAGACAGCAAGGAGGATGCTCTGTGACTTTGAGCATCATAGCTGATTCGGATGTTGTCAATCCAATAAATGGCCATTATTAGCGGTTATCATTCCCATTAAATGCCGTCAGACTGTGCACTGTCTACATACTAGTAGGTTATCCACCATTCTTATCACTGATAACAGCCAACTGTCTGCACGTGTCAAAAATACTCAGAGTAGCATATCGTAACTGGAGTTATCTAACCAATTTTAACCAACCTGCAAGTTTTATGTCCTAACCTTAAGGTCACAGAAGAACAAATATATTTTCTTTTAAATGCCTAAACCTAAACCTATTTTGAAGAGGTTTTAAACAACGAAACGGAAAAGTAAGTTTCAGTAGGTAGAGAGGGCACAGTCTGACGGCATTTAATTGGAGTAATAACAGCTACCAATGGCCATTTAATGGGCTGATCAAATCCGAAACGGGTGAGCATCATCTGGAGCGATGTTCCCCGTCCAGCAGGGGACTTTATATTTGAACAGGGTACCAGACCATGTGGAGCTTCTATGGGGAGAAAAATACTGAAAGAAAACTGTGTTAATAATCGCAATAACGGCAGAAAAAAATATATAGTAGAAGAGAAAAGTAGAAGAGAGAAGAAAAGTGGTCAGTCTTTCCTCCAGCAGTCTAAACCGTTAGCAGCATAACTACAAAAATAACTCAGGATAACCTAAGCCACTAACTATAAGCTTTATCAAAAAGGAAGGTTTAGGGATTATATCATGCAAAATCAAGTTTTTGGAGTTTTCAACCATCTGGTAATGCAATTTTCTCATAAAAAAACACCACCAGAGTGGTTTTTGGCTTAATTCACGCATGTCTGAGTGATCCTCCTGAATCATGCTCTCTGAGTAGCTGCCTCTCCCTCTGCTAGAAATTGACTGAGTGTTCAACTAGTGACATCACTGGTTGAAAAAAGGATACAAGTTAAATTGCAGGACAAATTAGTACTGTATAACACCATGTCTTGGTCAAATATTACACAGAGTTTCTTTACATTATTACCAGAGGCCAAATTAATGCCATCCAGATGAAGTGATTGATGTAGCAGTTTCCTTTTTAAACGTTCTGGTCCAAAGACAACAACTTCTGTCTTGTCTGAATTTAAAAGCATAAAATTCAGTCATCCAGGTTTTTATGTCTTCCAGACATGCTTGTAATCTACCTAACTGATTGGTTTCATCAGGTTTTATGGATAAATATAATTGTGTATCATCAGCATAACTGTGGAAATTAATTCCATGTTGTCTAATTACTTTACCGATTGGAAGCATATATATTGTAAAGAGAATCGGTCCAAGCACAGAACCCTGTGGTACTCCACAAGTAACCCTTGAGCGTGAAGAAGATTTATCATTAACATGAACAAACTGGAATCTGTTGGACAGATATGATTTAAACCAGCCTAGTGCTGTTCCCTTGATCTTGATCAAGGGAGGGTTTCTTAAGTAAAGGTTTAATTACAGCAACCTTAAATTCCTGTGGCACATATCCATTTATTAAAGATAGATTGATCATGTCTAGAATAGGGCCAGTAACCAGAGGGAACACCTCCTTAAGTAATTCGGTTGGTATTGGGTCTAACATGCAAGTTGAGGGTTTAGATTAAGATAATATTTGTGATGGGCAGCTGTGGCTACAATCGTAGCTAGTTTCCACCAGTGTGTGAATGTGAGAGTGAATGAACAGTGGAATTGTAAAACGCTTTGAGAGTGCACAGTGCACAGTACACAGTGCTGTATAAATGCAATCCATTATTTTATTATCATTACTTTGATCAAGGCATGTGCTGACCAGATGTGCTACGATGTGTGCCAACCACCGACTGCTGCTTTCGTTCCGTGGGCTTTTCTCTGCAACTAATGCATAGTTTGAACAAAGTTTCCTGATCTGCAGAGTCTTTCAGACTTCTGATCGGGCTTAATTGAGAAATGTTTCCTTTTCTAAACCTTTGGCTGAAGCGATGCATAATTCCAGTCTCCAGTGCGGCAGGGCATGGATTCAGCATCCAGAACAACATGTAAACCCCCACGAGAAGTCATTTGTCCGAGAAAAAAATCCTAAACCTAATGACAACAATGTCTGCAGCAATCCCACTATTTGGTTACATACAAATGGACGTGCATTATGGTTCTGTGGAACAGGAACCGCAGCAGTGCAAATGTTTAATTTAACTTTAATAATTAGTTCTCTGTTCAGCTTGTTTGGATTGAATATAACTGAAAGTGAATAAAAGATAAATATTATTAAATAGCTATTAACTTCTGGGAGTAGAGATAGCCACTAGTCCTCGTCCTCATAGAGTTTAAAAATTGACAGGTACATATCTATCAGAGTACTGATAGGTAGGTAACAGCCAATTCTGATAGAGTCTGAAACCACACGATCGGATCGGGACATCTGTAAATATTACTACGTAAATTATACATACACATTTAGTTTTCCAGGTCACATCAGAGCTGACAACATAATACGATTTGAGAATATTTTCAAAGTTTTAAGATTTTGTGAGGAAGATAAGGTGTTCAAACAGAGCTTCATTTGTTTTTAAGAATAAAAATCAGGGTTTGAGTTTTCAGCATTTTAGATTTTTGAATATAAAATTTAGCTCCAAGCAAGTTAATTACAAAATAATTTCCTTTATCTTTGCTTTCATACTTGATGCATCTAAGCATTACACTTCTAAAGTTACGCTGGAAGGTAGACATAATTTTTTATCTTACTAACAAAAATTCCTCCCCAATGGTTGTGTGAAATCACATGAGCAGAACCAGTAGGAACCAGTCTGTGGGTCAGAGTTACAGAATATACAGGCTGTATCCATGTCTTGTTGGAATCTTGATAAGAAGGATTTTGCAGGATAGCAGCGGTGGATGATTTTATATGAGATCTCTTTAACTCTGTTGACCAGTAAGAACCGGTTAAGGATAGTCCATGCTTTAGTCTAGTCTATATCCTGATAAACACTGTTCCAGTAAGTGACAACATGGGGAACACAAACTCAGTCCACTTGGAATTAGTTGGATATACATTTGTTGTTGTTCTGGGAGTCCATCGCAAAACATATTTTCCTGTCCAATTTCAATTCAATTCAATTCAATTTATTTATATAGCACCATTTCACAACAGATGTCATCTCAAGACACTTTACAAGAAGAGTTATTACAATACAATGTTTAATTTAGGAATTAGAGAACCACAGAAGATTGTGTCGTGACTTCTCAGCAATCCCTCACACTGAGCAAGCACGAAGCGACAGTGGAAAGGAAAAACTCCCTTTTAACAGGAAGAAACCTCCAGCAGAACCAGGCTCAGCACAAGCGGTCATCTGCCGAGACCGTCTGGGTTTGGAGAAGGCAGAACAGAGATACAGAACAGAGATACTGAAAGAGCAACAGAGCTGATGCAGAAGTTTGTTGCAGGACGTGGAGAACTTTCCGTCACTGCAATGCCATCTTAGTCAGGGTTGTCAAGCAGGGCGGGTCAGGAGCACCTACTGTAGGAAGAGACTAAGAGAAAACAGGTTAGCGCTTGAACTGACAGCACATCATGTAATTGGGGAGAAGTAGGAGAGAAAGTAGGAACTGACTCTAATAATGTCCTCCAACAGCCTAGCCTAAAGCAGCATAGCTACTAACATTAACCTGTCTCCTAGCTACCAGGAGACCTAGCTACTAACACTTTCTACCTGGCTTACATTAACCTATCTCTACCTAGCTACTCTACCTCTTCCTACCTCTTCCTATCTCTTCCTAGCTTTTGACACTCTACCTGACTACTAACATTAACCTGTCTCTTCCTAGCTACCTATCTAACCTGTCTCTAACTACCCATTAACCTGTCTCTTCCTAGCTTCCTGTCTAACCTGTCTCTAACTGTAAGCTTTGTCAAAGAGGAATGTTTTAAGCCTAGTTTTAAAGATAGACAAATTGTCTGCTTCACGAAGCAACCCTGGGAGCTGGTTCCATAGGAGAGGAGCCTGATAGCTGAAAGATCTGCCACCCATTCTACTTTTAGAAATCCTAGGTACTACCAGTAAACCTGCAGTCTGAGAGCGAAGGTCTCTGTTAGGAACATATGGAACAATCAGGTCTCTTATGTATGATGGAGCTAGATTATTAAGAGCTTTATATGTCAGGAGGATCTTGAATTCTATTCTAGATTAGGCTAATTTAATGCCGTCCAGGTGAAGGGGTTGAGTAAGTAGAATCTTTTTCAGAGCTTCTGGTCCAAAGACGACAACTTCTGTTTTATCAGAATTCAGAAGCAAGAAGTTTAGAGTCATCCAAGTTTTTATGTCTTCCAGACATGCCTGTAGTCTACCTAACTGATTGGATTCATCAGGATTTATGGATAGATATAGCTGTGTATTATCTGCTTAACTATGGAAATGTATCCCATGCTGCCAAATGATTTTACCAATAGGAAGCATATATATAGTAAAAAGAATCGGCCCAAGCACTGAACCCTGTGGTACTCCGCAAGTAACCATTGAGGCCGAAAAAGATCCATTGTTTACCTGAACAAACTGAAATCTGTTGGACAAATAAGATGATCGGTCCAAAGTTGAAGGTTGAGTTGAATATACAGAAGTATGACCTTTGTTTACCATTACGGTCCCTGAGGATATGGCATCAAAACCACTAGCATAATTTCTCAGTCACTGGGATATTAAACTGATTAAGGGACGGAGCATAAATAAAAAAATCAACAGCCATGTTAAGTAGTTGTTTCACCAGTAAGATATTGTTTCTGAACCATTTCTTAAAATATTTTTTTCTTGTAATATAATTCTCTAATATTCCATCGAAAGTACTTAATCGGAGAAGAATTGTACTTATCTAAGTGACCATGCCAGCAATTCTTGCAAGTTAGAGAGAACCACTGGAATCTATGCAATATTGTAATTGCAAAATACAAATAATTTGAATCCTGCCATTTTGGAAAAAATATAATGGGGAATAAAATGCCAAATAGTTTTTCTTTGACGTATTATTAGGATAATGAAATCGAGAAAATGTGGACCTTCATTAACACAAGTATTCATTGCAACAATTTTTTTCATGTAATGGGTTTTGTTTTTACCAATTAAATTAACAAGACTCCTATCAATATCTTGGCATTATTTAGTGTCAGTGTCTTATGAGAGTCATTGGCGTGTCCAGACTGTTTTTTCAGGGGTGGCAGAGGAGGTGCAGCTACTTCTGCCGGGTTGGCACCCATAAATCAAGGATCCGCAGCAAAAAAATCTAATGTACGTCCCTTGCCTTCTTTTTCATGTTTTAAAATAAGAGACATTTTCTCTCTTGTAAAACAATTGCTGAAAGTTAATGTATTCTAAAGCATTGAGCTACATCATCACCTGGGGAGGCCTATCGGATTGTAGTGGTGGCACTAGTTTAAATTTAGACAGGTGTAGGAATGCATTAAAATCATGTGAAAAAAAACGTTCCATTCTTTTGAAATGTGCTCAAAATTTAATTCCAATCTTTTTATTAAGGAAGCAAAATGATGTTGGAAGTGTATGAACATAGGCTCATAGTAACAAGGTGACAGTGTATTTTTTATAAACCTAATCCAATTCTATGTAGCTCCAACTTGTCATTAAAACCATTTTTTTATTTACATAGGTGATTTAAAGATCATGACAAATGTCAGGGCAAAGCAAACACACATACAGATCATAAAACCAGTTATCTTCTACCAAAACACATTTGGATCAATTGCTAATAAAAACAGGAGACGAAAATAAGGATGTGTGACATAAAAGATTTTTCCTCTACAGACCATACAAACATGACAAAGACTCCCTGAGGTATTCATTATTAAAGTCTTGAGGATAAAAACGTGATTAGATCCAACAATGTAGAATGACAGCAGAAGGTGGAGCCCATGAAGCTACTATGATCTATGATGACAGGGAGCTGTAACTCAGTACAGGAACACTGGTATCCACCTGGAAATCCACTACAGAAACACACTGATACTGGCAGGAGGGCAGCTATGTTCATCGCTTATATATTCAGTTTGCATACACAGTATACAGATAGGACCTCCCCCTGAAAGGTTGAGTTCCTCTAAAGACACTGCAGCTTTGGAGAGGTTGGACGAAGAAACGACAAATCCTCAGTCTGCATGTGGCAGTAGACCCAACAGAACGCTGTCTGAGAGAAGATGTCTGAAACGTAACAAAAGCGAAGATAATACTTCTGTCCACTATATGAAGGAATCCGTCCATACAGGGAACCTGATGGCTCAGTCTCAGCTGTCGATCATTTCTGACAGCTCCTGCAGCAGGTCGTCCTCTCCAATGGCTGGGTCCATGTCGTCCTCCAGGTGGTCGTCTGTGAACTGGTTGATCAGCTCCTCAAACTCATCCACAGTGGATGAACTGGAGCCATCAGGGTTGGAGGTGGGGGCAGCGCGGGATGATGCAACACTGTATCTCCGACTTCTGGACTGAGTAGGCGTTTTAGGGACTGGACTGAAATGTACAGGAGAAAGGATTCTGAATGTGCTTCCAAATACAGCATGTAGCAGCATTATGCAGACTGTATGCACCAACAGCTTCAAAACGGTTCACATGAGACAGCACAGTTCTGTTTTTTGACACAGCAGCTCTGCAACATTATCATTATATAGACTCCATTACCTGGTTGGGACTGGCCAGGGGTCTCTGACAGCAACTCCACTGGAGGCTTCTTTGGTGTCAGGGCCCAGATCCGGTTGGGTGGAGGAAGTGGCTGGGACAGCAGACATCCCCTGAACTTTCTGGTTTGATGGCTGCAAAGGAGGACCGATGACTGGGTGTCAGTTACAGCTGCAGACTGAACTCAGATTTAATATCAGAATGAGCTTTACTGCCCAACACTGTCTGTAATTTATTGACTAAAAATAATTAAAGAAATAAACTGAACGTCTGAGCCCTTGATATAACAGTTTCATTGTGGTGCTTTGTGATTTTCAAATTCTTTGTGAGAATATTGTCTGTTTGTGATGAAGCTTAGCTCTGTTTGTTTCAGTTTGATCTCCTCCCGGCTGTGCAGCGCAGCAGAGCGGGGGAGAAACAAGCCATTTCACTCCGTGGTCAAGTTAAATTGCAGGACAAATTAACACTATATAACACCAAGAGTAAAATTTTATCATATATATATATATATATATATATATACACACTACCGTTCAAAAGTTTGGGGTCACCCAAACAATTTTGTGTTTTCCATGAAAAGTCACACTTATTCACCACCATACGTTGTGAAATGAATAAAAAATAGAGTCAAGACATTGACAAGGTTAGAAATAATGATTTTTATTTGAAATAAGATTGTTTTTACATCAAACTTTGCTTTCATCAAAGAATCCTCCATTTGCAGCAATTACAGCATTGCAGACCTTTGGCATTCTAGCTGTTAATTTGTTGAGGTAATCTGGAGAAATTGCACCCCACGCTTCTAGAAGCAGCTCCCACAATTTGGATTGGTTGGATGGGCACTTCTTGCGTACCATACGGTCAAGCTGCTCCCACAACAGCTCAACGGGGTTCAAATCTGGTGACTGCGCTGGCCACTCCATTACCGATAGAATACCAGCTGCCTGCTTCTTCTCTAAATAGTTCTTGCACAATTTCGAGGTGTGTTTTGGGTCATTGTCCTGTTGTAGGATGAAATTGGCTCCAATCAAGCGCTGTCCACTGGGTATGGCATGGCGTTGCAAAATGGAGTGATAGCCTTCCTTATTCAGAATCCCTTTTACCCTGTACAAATCTCCCACCTTACCAGCACCAAAGCAACCCCAGACCATCACATTACCTCCACCATGCTTAACAGATGGCGTCAGGCATTCTTCCAGCATCTTTTCAGTTGTTCTGCGTCTCACAAACGTTCTTCTTTGTGATCCAAACACCTCAAACTTGGATTCATCCGCCACAGCACTTTTTTCCAGTCTTCCTCTGTCCAATGTCTGTGTTCTTTTGCCCATCTTAATCTTTTTCTTTTATTGGCCAGTCTCAGATATGGCTTTTTCTTTGCCACTCTGCCCTGAAGCCCAGAATCCCGCAGCCGCCTCTTCACTGTAGATGTTGACACTGGTGTTTTGCGGGTACTATTTAATGAAGATGCCAGTTGGGGACCTGTGAGGCGTCTGTTTCTCAAACTAGAGACTCTAATGTACTTATCTTCTTGCTCAGTTGTGCAACGCGGCCTCCCACTTCTTTTTCTACTCTGGTTAGAGCCTGTTTGTGCTGTCCTCTGAAGGGAGTAGTACACACCGTTGTAGGAAATCTTCAATTTCTTAGCAATTTCTCGCATGGAATAGCCTTCATTTCTAAGAACAAGAATAGACTGTCGAGTTTCAGATGAAAGTTCTCTTTTTCTGGCCATTTTGAGCGTTTAATTGACCCCACAAATGTGATGCTCCAGAAACTCAATCTGCTCAAAGGAAGGTCAGTTTTGTAGCTTCTGTACCGAGCTAAACTGTTTTCAGATGTGTGAACATGATTGCACAAGGGTTTTCTAATCATCAATTAGCCTTCTGAGCCAATGAGCAAACACATTGTACCATTAGAACACTGGAGTGATAGTTGCTGGAAATGGGCCTCTATACACCTATGTAGATATTGCACCAAAAACCAGACATTTGCAGCTAGAATAGTCATTTACCACATTAGCAATGTATAGCGTGTGTTTCTTTAAAGTTAAGACTAGATTAAAGTTATCTTCATTGAAAAGTACAGTGCTTTTCCTTCAAAAATAAGGACATTTCAATGTGACCCCAAACTTTTGAACGGTTGTGTATATATCCAAGAAGTTGAAACCTTTAAAATAGTAGGATATAGTCCATTTAACATCCTCTCTTATCACTGCAACAGTTGTTCATTTGTAAAGCAGCAAAGAAAGCTAACTCTAGAACAGTTTTCGAGCCTCCTTCTTACAATCCAGGTGATTTCTGGAGTTCACAGGTCACACTTTAATCAGGGTTTGTCAAACTTTAACTTAGGTTTCCAAATGATGTTCTTCATATAATAATCATTTCAAAAGTTCGGGTTTTTTTTTACTCGTACACATGTTTGCTCATCTGAAACATATGAGTATGATATAAACTGAAAAGCAGCCTAAATCTGAACCAGAGTCCAGTAAGTAGCTTCCAGTGAGTGCTGGTGATGGTGGTTACCTGGTGAGCAGCGCCACTGTTCATGGGTTTAACAGCTGCAACAGCAGAACCCTCCGCTCTTCTCTTCTCCTGGGATGACTTCATCTGCCCAGTAGGTTTCACCACTGATGGCTTCACATTCAGCTTAGGCCTCACTAAGGCACAGAGAAAGAGAAAAATCCATAATGGGATGGAAGCCAAAGAGATTCAGCTTCACTTAACCTTTCTTCACACAATCAGGTTTCTCCTCACCAGGTTCACCAACCTTTCCTAAACCTTTCATTCAAATAAGAACTTTATTTTTTTTCAGACAGAAAATGAGACATGGAACTCTCAGAATAGTAGTATCAACAAAATCGCCTCAAAAAGAAAGTTAGAAAAAAATGGTGTGAGAGAAATGAATTATACTCTTTGCAATAATCAATAAAGATATACTCACAGTTTTTAAGGTTGCAGGGGCCCTTTGCCATCACCCTAATCTTTAGCTCTATCACATTCAGTTTAGGACTCTGCACAACCATGACCTTATATATGACTAATAATGTGGTGAAACTGGTATACTGCAGTACATATAGAAAACACAGCAGTTTGCTCTCAGTCACTCCGCCCCTCCCCTTCGTGATTTTCAAAGAAGAGTTACCAGAACAAACAAGATGATGTGTGATGTTGAGTTATACGCAGTAAGTTGATAAGTATAAAAATACACCTCACTACAATATTGAGTTGATGGTAGTTGAATGAGCGTAGCTTGAGATATATCTAAAGCAGACTCTTACTGCTAGCACTGTTAGCTCAACGTTAGGATTTAGTGCGGTCGGTGTCAGATTGCAAATGGCGGTGTACCTTTTAGTGTTAAAGACTTGGCAACCTTATGCCTCATTTCCACTAGTGCCAGTATGGTATGGAACGGGACGCTTTGGTGTGTTTCCATTACCTGCGTCTGTTCTGAGCTCACCCCTTTTTTCGGACTACCTGTGCCTTGGTTCAAAGCGTGCCGAAGCAACCCAAAACCCCCACCTATGGACTGATTGGTTCGGTAATATGATATCACTCTCACTCCTACGCAGCAGCTATGAAAGTCTAAGTAGTACATTGGTTAAAAAAATCTCTGTTTTCCAAAAATTAAATCTCCAACAACAAAAGAGAGATTCTTTTTGCTGGAGCTTTTGTTAAGCTAAGCCCGTCCACGTCCTCGCTTACTACTGTTCTTTTGAGATGGTAATGGAAAACAACCTACCCATTCCAGACTGTACTGGCCCTTGTGGAAATGAGGCATAACAGGCTTACATGTGATTGGCTTAGGAAAGAGGAAGTATGGAGGCAGGAGCGATATTGTAACCAATGACTATGACCCATAGCAGCGTTTTAAAAATGACACAAACTTAGAACCACCGAGTTGGCTGAGATCAAATCTGTTTCAATGTAACCTTCATTCTAACATGGCTGGGACATTAGAATGTTGTGTGGTAAATACAAAGTAACATTCTTACATATTGCACCTTTAAACCTATATCTACCAGGGCTAAAAATAAACAATGATAATATACTGAATATGTCTATTTTTCCTGTATGTGAGGAAACTTGATGATGATTCCTCATCAGAATCATCAGTGAAACAGATATATCTGAACAGATCTGTCGTAAGATGTGATAGTCAAGGTTACCACCTCTCCCATTGGTCCTTCCTAAAAGCTCTGTATAAATATTTATAGGATTTCAAAAGAGAGCTGTTGGTTGCAGGCTGTGTCAGCTGACCTGTCTCACCTTTATACCTTCCTGGATGACCTGGGTCTTTGTTCTGATTACAGTCCACTGGTTTATCAGGGACTGGGACAGACTGATCAGGTTCTCTCATTATCCGGCCAGATGACTGTGTAAGCAGGCTGTTAGTGTGAGACTGTTGAGGAGAGCTGTGCTGCAGTGGGCCGGAGACCACGGCTGCCCCAGCTCTGGTTGATGGGTCCAGAGAAGATGAGCTGATAGAAGGTTGGGCTGCTTGGGGTTTGAGAGAAATGCGCTTCCTAACGGGGACTCTGGGAGGTGTAGTAGTGGAGGGTAGTAACGACTCTGATGACACAACACAGGTTGTGGCGGGAGTCTTCCTCTTGAGGGTGCTACTGGCAGCCTGGTTTTCAGCTGAGCTTTTAGCCTGTCCTTCCATTTCCTGTCTGCGAAGGCGTTTCTCCTGCATGATTTCTTCAAAGGTCTTGACCTTGATGGTGGAATTCTAGAGGGACAGAGAGCTTCCATCAGTGAGGCAGCCAACCAGAGGAGACAGTGAAGGAGCAAACACACCATACAATACCTCAGCCGGAGCTGCTGCTGGAGGTTTCCCAGACTTCTCTGCTACATCAGCGCTCCTCTCAAGAGTCATATTGGTGGCTGTTACATACAGACAAAGGTTAAAGCATCACCAGACTCAGCTTCATCATAATCATCCATATTTGTCACATTTACCATTTCTGGTGCATGTTTTAAAAGTGTTTCTTACATTGTTGGGAAGACAGCTTGTTGATGCGCAGCAGATGGAGCTTCTGGGGAGCCCTAGACTCAGTGTCTGAACTTTGGCTGGTCTCAGTCTGATGGTTCTGTTGAGCCTGGGCTCTGGCTGCCTTCTCTTTGCGAATCTCTTCAAGGGTCTTCACTCTAACCTTCTCCACATCCGGAGCTTCTCCTACACTCTGGCTCTTTCCTGAACAACTCTCCAGAGACTCTTCAACCTTCATCAGGTTGGGGTTCTGGTTCTGTTGCTCTTCTTGCTTTCTCTTCTTTTCTTGAATTATCTCAGAGAAGGTTTTAACATGGCCAATGGGGGCGCCTGTTATTGTATTGGAGCGTTTGATCCCTTTGGTGGCTTTAGGCAGATCTGTGTTGGTGACTCCTGCTTCAGCGTCTTTCTGGCTCAGCGCCCTGGCTATCTTGGCTTGTTTGATCTCTTCCAGAGTTTTGATGCGGATCTGTTCAGGAGCTTTGGTGGACATTGGCTTGTCCTCAGCTGGAACAACATGGAAAGGGTTTTCAACAACCAGCATGAGAATGAACCAATGACCAAGGCCAGGGTGGGTGCGACCATCTTACCTGAATGAGCGCCCCTCTCAGCGGGAAGCAACCCAAGTCTTTCTTTAATAGGCTTCAAGGCTGAAGAAAGAAAAGAAATAGACATGTTAGTCAGTACCAGATAAACTAAGATAATATGGAGAAATGGTCAGAGGGATGAAGCACATTATCATTTTAAATACAAGACAAAAGCACCTTTAATCCAGGCCAACTCAGCCTGGCTTTATGATCTTATCACCAGACAGATTTAAAGGGGAGTGGCAAATGCAAATGAGGTGGATTAGCAGAGCTAGCTAACAAACAACTGATGGTGTCATCCAGGATATGTTACTGTGGAATATCGTTTTTCTGCCTGGATACTGAGCTAGTAGAATGTCCTGATGGTCAAGAGACTGACACACACAGCAGCATTCTTCAGTCAGAGGCTTCTTCTGATTCATTACAACACTAACTGCTACTGGATATCCTTCCTCTCCACAGCATCACTCTTTGAAAATACTTGGATGACAGCAGTTATGACAACCTTTACTTTCCTTGTAGGATAAATAAGATTTTTGAATTGAAGCGGAGAGGACAATATTGTGGAGGTTGGGTCAGATGGTAGTTCTAAAACTATAGTTTGTTTTATAGAAGAGAAACATTTAGTGTCTAAAAAGGGGGTTATTTGTGTATCTATTTGAATCCAATAACCAGTTTTTGTTTAAGAATCAATATATGGATGTACTTTTTTGTTTTGTTTTTAGAACTAATTGCATTTTCACCTCCCTCACAATCTTGTAAAAAGAGCCAAAATTTTGATGATGATGGTAATGGAGATTCATCCAAAACCCAGCACCAACATGAGAGAGAGAGAAACTGCAACCAGTGCATCTCTCCTGCTCACCTTTCTGGGAGTTGACCGCTGGTTGCTCTTCATCAACAATCCTGCCCAGGCGTTCAGCCAGACTCTTCTTCATTGTAATCCCTTCCCTGCTTTTAAAATCTGCATCCAAAACAAAGTAGGAGCTTTAGAATGGAACAGCAGCAGACATGTCTAACAACAGAATCAGATTTACCTGCACTGGGAATCCTTCGTCCAAGCCTATCAGTCACACTGCCTTTAGGTCTCTCTTGTTCTTCAAAAATTATAGGGCCTAATATCAGAGACAGAGTAGGCAGAGACTCAAACCAGGAGATATATGTTCTGTACAGGTCTGAACACACAAGGTTCCATGCTGGCTGTAGACTGGGATGGAAAGATAATGGTCTCTGCTGACCATAAAGCTTAGACATAAGGAATAAGAAGCAGAACTTCAGCTTCACCAGGAGCACTGTCTAACAATCTAGAATCATCTTATTTCTTAGGACTTCATTTAGCCAGCCATAGCTGATGGAAATACAGCCAACTGAGGCTGAAGTAGCAGTTATTAAAGATCAACCCTTGTATAAAGGCTCATGGTAGATAGCAATATAGAGGAAATAAACCTCTAAATCACCTCCAAACTCTGGGTGGGCTGGCCGATACAATTCCTGGATGTTTTCCTTCTCTCCATTCGTAGAAGGCTGAGTGTTCTGGATGGGGTAACCTGCCCTCTTCATGCTGGACTTTAGGGCCTTCCTCAGCCGGATCTCCTCCAAGGTGCTCACACCAAAATTCAGTGGGTCTCCTGTAAAGACGCATCCCTGTTACATTCCTGTCTTTAGCTGTTAAGCCTAGTTCATGCTTCTCCATCTGTGGCAATGCAGAGACATGCAGCACCATTATCTGTCCACCAGAGCAGGGCCTCAAATCAATATCAACAAATATAGAATAGCATACTTCTATATTTTCCCATATTAATGGACAATACAGAGTTCCATTATTTATGGGGGGGTGGGTCATTTTTTGAAATAATAGATTTTGCAGAGTGGTTCTTAAACCATTAATGGCTGTATAATTGAGTTGGAACTATTAGAAAGTTTTGTGTTTTTAATGGTTTTGAGTTGTCATGTTTTTTTATATCCCCAATCATAGCATAAAATCAGCCTTACAACCCAGGCAGTGGGCCGGTGTAACATTTCCAATAAACGGCTTCAACCAGACTTATCGTTCTGGGTTACGATTCTCACTCCTTCCTGTATCCCGGAGTCAGTTTAGACTGAGACATGATGACTGCTTAACGCCACAGAGAGGCGACCACACGGTGAACGAGGTGAGGAACTGAGCTGTGAGAGAAATTAATTTAATGTGCTGTCGGTTATTTAAGACAAAGAAATGTTTACAATTCCATCTAAACTCAGCTAGGATCAGTCAGCGGAGGAGACAGCTTGCTTCATTAATTAGCATTCTGGACTCAGTGGCGCTGCAGCACACAGACTGACTGTGGCAGCAGTGCTGCTCAGTGAACAGAGAAATCAGAGTAACCAGGATACATGCTTCTTGTCAGATTCAATTCAAATGATGCTCGAAGACTGTTCAATGTCCCAATGGTAGTGTTCACTACACCTGCAGTCAGGGTTTGCCCCAGTGCATAATAAGCCTGGTGGACTGCCAGGCTAAGCTTCACTTATTTATCTGAAAGAGTTTTAATGGACCACATTAACAATTACAATGTTAAAATGAAAAGAGGACTTTAACCCGCAAGTCCAACATTAACCATAACTGGTGATACGGTTTAGAGCACAATAGTGACATCATATAATCGATATGGTGCTGGTGCTGCGCCTGAGATGAATCCACTGTGCGCTAACGTGGCGGCTCAGTGGTCAACCGACGGGGCAGTAGAAACGGGTGATCTCCCCAGCAGCAGAGATGTGGCTTTCCAGCCACAACATACGTCCAAACGGCCGCACAAGCAACACAGGCCAACGCAGCAAAAACACAGGTACTTCCAAACTGTTAACCACGCTAAAGTGATATGGGATCGCAGTTGTAAGCAGAGAGGAATTCTTGGAGGCCACCTTAATATAAGGAGCCTCGTCTCAAAGCGTGAGCAAATTGAACACTTGCTGACAGACTCAAACTTGGATTTTTTGGCTCTGAGTGAAACATGGCTAAATTCTAACGTCCCTACTCAAATGATTGAAATCCCAGAATATGCTTGTTTTCGCAAAGACAGACAAACAGGAAAAGGAGTAGGTGTTTTAACATATGTTAAGAAAACCCTGACATGCACTGAAATCAATGTGAACGCTTGCAACCTAGAATGTCTAGTTTTAAAAATTGTTTTATCACCAAGAATGAATTTTAAAGTTGTTATTCTATATAACCCACCATCTTTTAATGTGACTTTTTATTGTAACTTGCATAAAATGCTTAAACAGTTAAAAGATGATAGCGAAATAATTGTGCTCGGAGATTTCAACATTAATTGGCTAGATAAACATGGAAAACAAAAATTAAAAGCAATAACATCAAAATATAAATTACATCAATTAACAGAGGGCCCCACAAGACTAACAAAAACAAGTAAAACTCAAATAGACCTTATGTTTACAAATAAGCCAGAACGAGTTATGAAGACCTATAATCTTGTTACTGGGTTGTCTGACCATAATTTGACACTAATATCAAGGAAACTGACTAAGAAACGGCTGCAGTGTCTTACTCAAAAATCAGTTACTAAAATAACAAAAGGCATAAGGAAAAATGATATGCCTTATCTTGACAATGATATGCGCAATATTAATTGGGAGCCAGCACTTAAAATGCATGTTTTAAACCATTATTGCAATATGTTGACAAGTAATGTAGCACAAGTAATTCAAACGTATACAAAGCCCATTAAAATGAGGAAAAGGCGTCAGGCATTACCATTGATTACTAGCAAATTATGTCAATTAATGAAACAAAGAGATCTCGCTCGTAAAAAAGAAATATCAACAAAATTAAACACAGATAATGTCATTTTTAAAAGCCTTAGGAATAAAGTGGTAAGTGAGATACGAAAAGCTAAAACTGCATACTTTGTGCACTTGATGGAAGAATCCAAAGGAAACAGTGCTTGTCTTTGGAAACATGTATATAGACTGACTAAAAATGTTTCCAAACAAGAAGCCAGAACCATAACACAACTAAATATCAATGACAAACTGATTACTGACCATATGCAAATGGCTTCTTTGCTCAATACCTATTTTGTGACATCAGTGGAACAAATAGCAGCATCTTTTAAATCAATAGAGCTCAATGAAAAACCACCAAGCCCACTGGAAAATACTTTTTCTATAGCACAAACAAATTAGGCTAGTATTAAACAAATAATTGGTCATCTTAAACCATCTAAAGCCAAAGATGTATTCGGATTAGACTCTGACTTTGTCAGAAAGCACAAAGATTCTTTATCTGGCCCCCTGACCCATCTGGTAAACCTGTCAATTATTAGTGAGAAATTCCCACAGAAATTAAAACATGGTCTTATCAGCCCAATTTTTAAAGCTGGAGATCCCGATCAAGCGTGTAATTACAGGCCAATTTCAATTCTTCCAATTTTTTCCAAGGTACTAGAAAAAACAGTTGCAAATCAACTAAACGATTATCTTGAATATAATAATGTTCTTGATCCAAAGCAGTTCGGCTTTAGGCCAAAATACTCAACAGAAATAGCTACCTGTTACTTAACAGATACCATCAAAAAAGCCCTGGACACAGGGAATGTAGTTGGAGCAGTGTTCTTAGACCTTCGTAAGGCCTTTGACACTGTCAACCACCTTATCCTCATGCATAAATTAAAGCAGTTGAATTTTTCAGAACACACTCTTAGCTGGTTCAAAACATATTTGGATTTTAGGACACAGAGTGTGAAAATCAGTGGCACTATATCTGCACCTCAGGAATACAAAATGGGGATACCACAAGGTTCCATCCTGGGTCCCATCTTATTTTGTCTTTACATAAATGACCTTCCAGCCATTTGCACTGAGGCTGAGTGCCAACTGTATGCTGACGACACTGTCATCTATGTCTCAGCAAAGACTCCACAGAAAGCTGCAGAGCTGCTAAACAGACAAATGATCAGGGTCTCTCAGTGGCTGGAGGATAATTGTCTGTCTTTAAACTGTTCTAAAACAATGTCCATGTGTTTTTCAATGAGGCAAAAGTCTATGGACAGCTTTCAGATACAAATAAATAATAAAAATATTGAAAGAGTAGATGAATTCAAATATCTTGGAGTAGTTGTGGACTCCCATCTTAAATTTGGAGCTCATGTAAAGAAAATAACTAAGACTATTAGGATTAATTTGAATGGTTTTCGTCTAATAAGATCTTGCCTGTCAATTAGTGCAGCCAAGTTGTACTTTCACGCAATGATCTTGTCTCATTTTTCATATTGTATCACTGTGTGGGGCCAAGCTAACCAGTCCACTATAAAAGGTATGATCTCCCTGTACAAACAAGCTTTAAAAGTGCTTGATAAAAAACCCATGATGTGGCACTATTGCAGAATTCAAGAGAAGCATAATCTTTTAAGTTTTGAAAATTTTAACAAGTACTTTTTAGTGAAATTTGTTTTTAAATGTGTCAACAACCTCGCTCCCAATATCGCTGGAGGGATGATTGAAAAATGTGCAGCTTACGGGATCATCACTAGGGGCGCTGTTAGTGGAGACTGCAGACCAGCCAGATGCAAAACTGCTTTTGGACAGACAGCGTTCGCAGTACAAGGGCCACAGATCTGGAATACTTTACCTGCTGCTTTGAAAACCTTAACAGATCTGAACGAGTTTAAAAGTAAAGTTAAACAATGGCTCAAACTGACTCAAACTTGTGGACACAACAGAAGTGTATAATATTGTATTGTCTTTTATGTTTTTTTATTTTATTTTTTTTATTGATTGTAATGATTTGTGTAGGTGTTTTGTGTTTTAGGGACCAGGTCTGCAAATTAGCTGTTAGCTATAAGGCATATGAACATGGCATCGGTTATTCTGTGTAGCAATGCTTCTTGTTCTGTCCCTATCAAATAAATGAATAAAAAAAAAAAAAAAAAAAAAAAACATGAACAGGGTGAGAGGTCAGATGTATTTTCCCTTATCCGAACTAGGGCTGGGTATCGATTCAAGTTTCAGGAATTGATTCGATTCCGATTCTCAAGAGTTAGAATCTATTATCACTATCCGACATTCGATATTAAAATATTAACAGCATTATAACCACTAATTGATGTTGGTTCAGCAAATTTTGCTATTCAGTTCAGCATTACATAGGCTTTGTTTTATAGCTGTGTGATAAAAAACCCAGGCGGATTGCTTTCAGTGATCCTACCTGTACCATGTGCAGCTAAAAGTAGAGGTCACACAGCAGCACAGCATAACTATTGAGCCCCTGAGCCCCCCCCCCCGTTTACTGATTGGCCATTTTAGCACTTCATTGTTTATGTACATTTATGTTACTTTTAAATGTGACCAGCAAAGGCTCGTTTTGAGATCAATGGGAATTAAAGTGAAAAAAATGAATATAATTTATTGAAAAATATATTTTTGTGTGTTTGGTAAAACCATATTTCACGATTGAGACTTTTATAAGACAAAAAAGTATTGTTAATAAATAGCTTATTACACCATAATTTTTAACTTATAATAATTTTAAACTTCCTGACAACATTTTTTTTCTTAAACACAAACATGGTAGGTCACACAGGGCTTAGCAAGTTTTTTTGGGGGAAACCCTGCCTACAGTTGTCGTTTGTGGTACTCATGGTAGTTGCTAAAGACATTAAAAGTAACTAGAATAGAATAGACCAAACCAATCATTATTATCCCACAAGGATAAATTGAATTGTAATAGAAGCAAAGCAGCAGGAAATACAAACATTAAGACTTGAAAAAAACAACAACCCAGAATTCAAAAGTCAAGAAAAATATGTACATTATCGATAGTTACAAAAACCAGAGTAGTGTGCAGTTATTATAGTTCACCTTCAGTGAAAATCATGAAATACGTTCCCCCCCCATACGATCAGTCATTCTTAGTAGGGCTGGATGATAATTCGATAGCAATATATATCGATCGATAGAAAAGGGGTCGATAAAAAAGTTAGATAGAAAAAAAGTTTCCCTTCATTTTTTTATTATAGCCTATCAGGTAGCTTAATACAACAATCATTACTTATTCCAAACGTATCATTAACAATGACCCACGCATCTCTGTCAGCCACCCTCTGTCCTTTCAAACCACAAAAAGGATTAAATGATTTGAGCTGAAACAGAATTTTTTGATAGTCTTTAAGCGAACCGTAACTTCACCGCGCTCAGACGTCACAGCAAGGCAGCAGCGGAGGACGTTGTTCCGGATAAATGTTTCAGAGACTCCGGTAAAGGTTACATCCCATTTTGAACCGATCCTCAACGCACTAAAACACTAAACGTAGCAATAATGAAAGAAATATAAAACTACGATCAGCCGTTTTAAGCAGGACTCCCGTCTCCCAGCTCGCTACGAATCTCTTAGAGAGAGACACAGGAAAGCTAACCAGGTTGTGTCGCATTGTTAACATCTGTGGCTGTTAAAATCTCCCCTCGGTTCTGCTCCCGGTCCTCAGAAGCGAAAAAAAAAAAAGCTTTAAAAACACCATGGGGGTTGGATAGACCTGCTGGCTTCAGCTCTCAGTGACTGAGCTGCAGTGTTGGAATAACAAATATGCTGCAGCGTCCCAGCATAATTCTGCACAATAGCTGGCACACATTTTTTTAATGTCAGGCACGCTGCTGCATCAATGATGTGTCACCTGCATCTCTTCTGTTTATTTTATCAATATTTTGCATGGATGATAGTTTTTAAAATTAGTTTTGAGGTGCACCTTTTCGCCAGGCTTTAAATATCTAGGAGTGCTTAAACTTATTATGTTCTAGTGTGATTTGGTTTTATTTGTTTTAATTTGCTTTGATTCCAGTCTTACTGTCACTACAAGAGATAATCATAGCCTATAATTGAAACTTTATATTTAATGTTATTTGTTTCATTTCTTGTGCTGCTGCCTTTATTTTTTTTTACTCTGGTCTTCTGACACATTTTTTTTGTAACTATATTTTTGTATTTTTACGTGAAGCCTTTGGCTGAGTAAAGCTCTATATAGATCAACATTGATTGATTGAAATATAAGTTTTTTCTGCCTCCGCATGCAGCCAGCTGTATTTGTCTGCCTCTCAGTTGCCATGGTTACCCATGAAACACCCTATCTTATGTGTTTTAAGTGTATACAGAATATTCACTTGGCATTTTGCATTGACCGTTTATGGCAGAAAATGGTTATGTAGGAGGCTGGATATGACCCAGAAACAGCTGAGCACATTTCTACAAAGAGTTATTCATAAAGAGGAGATTGCGTCCAGCTGTGCTACTCCAAGTTTAATAGATCAGAAACTAACTAGGCGTAAGGAAAAAAAAGTTGCTGAGCTTAAGTACAGTTTTTGTGAGGATTCTATGCAAAGTTTTATAAACGAGACCCCCGGCCTACAGACTTTGCATTGAATGGGGAGGCTCAAGGAGCTTGCTAGCTGCAGGAGGGTGCTTGATCCGAACGGACTATGACCGCAGATTAGATTAGATGAGACGATCCGCTGAATTTAAGCAAATTACTAAATGGAGGAAAAGAAACTAATAATGGTTACCGCAGTACCGAAGCGGGAAGATCAGCACCAAATCCCTGTCAGACTGTTGGGCGTGTGGCGTAGAGAAGCTTACCCAGTGTAATTCTGGGTCAAGGGTCAGTGTAAGGTCTGTTTAAAGAATGCACCCTAAACTGGGTGGTAAACTCATTCTAAAGCTAAATACCAGCATGACTTTTGCTTCACATTACACTGTTCTAATTTTAGTAAACAGAGATAGTGTAAGACTTGTGTTACAGTGAGCCAATCAGAGGATAGAAACTTCCATGTCATTAATCTTAATGAGCAAGCCCCCAAATCGTGCTAATTCTCCGTGCTCACTGCCGCAATCAAATGAGATACACAAAACATTGTGAGGGGGAAACAGCATTCTTTCAAACCAGATATGTGTGGCAAACACTGTATACAGTAGAGCTGGGTATTGATTCAAATCTCAAGAATCGATTTGATTCCAATTTTAAAGAGTTAAAATCGATTATCACGATCCCGATGCAACACTATTTGAGTAACAGTTCACCAGGAGAAACCGTACTAACCCTTTCAGGCAAGACGTAAAATGGCTGCCTGGACTTTGTCTTTCTATTTTAGCTGTAAAGAGGGCAAACAATGTTAAGCAATTAAATACATTTTTAAGACTTATAATTATTATAAGAATTGATCAACAATCGACTTTTCGGTTTTTAAAAACAGCACAAATATCTAAATATATTTTTTTCCAAAAATAATTGACAAAAAAGAAATTCGGAATCTAAGCTACATGTCTCAAATGTTTCACGTGCACCTTTATTGACATACAGCTGTAGATATACAATAGAAACAGTGTCAAAAATTAAACATTGAAATATATCAATAATATTACTTTCTTGGATATGTCTAATTCTTCTGAAATAAAAAGAGTTCTAGCTTTGCTATTAAAAAGTCCTGGTTTGGGCAAGGGTGGGCTGGTGTTGAAATTCAGCCCGGGAGTTTATTGGTTCTGAGCCCAAGAAGATTAAATCAATGGAGAATATAGTTTGTGTTAGTTTTTTTAGTACTTTGCATAAACATAATTTGGGCTTGCCAATTGCCATTATACAAAAGCTTATGACGTATGGTATTTATTTATTTTTTTGTTATAAGTTTTAAATGTGTTACTGAACTCACCATACATGTTGAATGTTCCTTGAATGCACCACAAGTGTGAGTAGTGTGGTACAGACAAACTTCTGCTTTACTGGGTGTTAGGAAGGGCAGCTAGTGTTCTTCTTACAATAGACGCGTACCGGGACTCTCTGAGAACGTTCTCGGTGCTCGGAGTCCACCTAAAGAAGGTGTGGGGAACCTTGGCCCTCATCCTGCAAGGTTTCCATGTTTCCCTGCGCAAACACACCTGAATAAAATTAACTAGTTATTGTGGAAAACTTCATTGGCTGTGGGATCCATCTGATTTGAGCCAGGTCTGTTGAAGCAGGGTTGCCTGGAAAACTTAGAGGAATGCAGCCCTCGAGGACCAGGGTTCCTCACCCCTGACCTAAAGCATAGTGATTTCAAGGTAACTGGTGTAGTGGTAAACCCCAGTAAAAATGTGGACAATAATAATTACAGTCTTTTTTTTTTAAATACAGTGGGGCAAAAAAGTATTTAGTCAGCCACCGATTGTGCAAGTTCTCCCACTTAAAATGATGACAGAGGTCAGTAATTTTCATCATAGGTAAACTTCAAATGTGAGAGACAGAATTTGAAAAAAAAAATCCAGGAATTCACATTGTAGGATTTTTTAAGAATTTATTTGTAAATTATGGTGGAAAATAAGTATTTGGTCGCTTCAAACAAGGAAGATCTCTGGCTCTCACAGACCTGTAACTTCTTCTTTAAGAAGCTCTTCTGTCCTCCACTCGTTACCTGTATTAATGGCACCTGTTTGACCTCGTTATCTGTATAAAAGACACCTGTCCACAGCCTCAAATAGTCAGACTCCAAACTCCACTATGGCCAAGACCAAAGAGCTTTCGAAGGACACCAGGAAAAGAATAGCAGACCTGCACCTGACTGGGAAGAGTGAATCTACAATAGGCAAGCAGCTTGGTGTGAAAAAATCAACTGTGGGAGCAATTATCAGAAAATGGAAGACATACAAGACCACTGATAATCTCCCTCGGTCTGGGGCTCCACGCAAGATCTCATCCCGTGGGGTCAAAATGATCATGAGAACGGTGAGCAAAAATCCCAGAACCACACGGGGGGACCTGGTGAATGACCTGCAGAGAGCTGGGACCAAAGTAACAAAGGTTACCATCAGTAACACACTACAACGACAGGGAATCAAATCCTGCAGTGCCAGACGTGTCCCCCTGCTTAAGCCAGTGCATGTCCAGGCCCGTCTGAAGTTTGCCAGAGAGCACATGGATGATACAGCAGAGGATTGGGAGAATGTCATGTGGTCAGATGAAACCAAAGTAGAAGTTTTTGGTATAAACTCAACTCGTCGTGTTTGGAGGAAGAAGAATACTGAGTTGCATCCCAAGAACACCATACCTACTGTGTGATCCCAAACACATCGCCCGGGCAACGAAGGAGTGGCTCCGTAAGAAGCATTTGAAAGTCCTGGAGTGGCCTAGCCAGTCTCCAGACCTCAACCCCATAGAAAATCTTTGGAGGGAGATGAAAGTCCGTGTTGCTTGGCGATCAGCCGCAAAACATCACTGCTCTTGAGAAGATCGGCTTGAGGAATGGGCCAAAATACCAGCTACTGTGTGTGCAAACCTGGTAAAGACCTATAGTAATCGTTTGACCTCTGTTATTGTCAACAAAGGTTATATTACAAAGTATTGAGTTGAATTTTTGTTATTGACCAAATACTTATTTTCCACCATAATTTATAAATAAATTCTTTAAAAATCCTACAATGTGAATTCCTGGATTTTTTTTCTTCACATTCTGTCTCTCACAGTTGAAGTGTACCTATGATGAAAATTACTGACCTCTATCGTCATTTAAGTGGGAGAACTTGCACAATCGGTGGCTGACTAAATACTTTTTTGCCCCACTGGATGTATATCTTGTGTGATGAGAAGATCATTGATTAGGTGAGACTTTCCTGATAGAGGCCTAATATTTAATGTGGCTATTTTAATATTTACTTCGGTGATCGAGAGATTATTTTGCAAGATATCAGTTCAGTTCCCCCAAATGTATGGATTTAGATTCTTGTTTTCTGCTACTTGTAAGCACTGGGATGGTACTATTTTTTCAGGTGGGCCAGGCAACTTCTGGGAGACAATGGGAGTAGAATTACTGTTCAGTTCCCTTCAATATCAAATGCTGTATGTCTCTGCTTGATCTGCTTACAGCTTTGGCTGGTGTGAATACTTTTTGTCCTGGTTGAGTTTTCTCTGCTTCTATATCTCCGAGTGGTTGGGAGTCAAGTGTGTTTTGTCTCTCTGTACTCCATCCTTGAACTGGTGGGGCAATGTTTGGGGATGTTTATCTTTGTTTTGTATTGTTCGCCAATGTTTCTGCTTGTTTGAAAACATGCAGGGCTGTTTGATTTGGATAGCTGAGCAGACTGGAGATCAGAAGTCTTTGTCCACTTTTTTCAGATAACGCTGGTTTTGTGTGAAGAAGTGTTTTGCTCCACAGAATATTTTAAAGTTGTTGATAAATCTCACTGATTGATCAGCACAGGTGTTCTTTAATAACCTGTGGAGCATCCTTAACCTTGAGAAGGCCTCATCTGATCCTGTTGGGAGGGGCCCGGAGAGGTAGATTGGAATGTCAAGCCCCTGTAATTTATCTAATAAATCAGAGATATCCTGTTTCAGTATCTTTGACCGTCTTTTGCCTGTGTCTGTAGATCCAACATGTAAAATGAGCGTTAGAGGTTGTTGGTGTTGATTTATAATCGTCAAAATATTTTCATTGAGTTATTTCACAGAATCTTGGGTACAACTAACCACATTGGTGGTGTAGCTGCAGAAATTTTCAATGCCATTTATTGAACCATCATGAATAATCAGAAATTTCGCTAAGGATTTACTTAATTTATTTTGTGGTTTACTGTAGCTGCTCCGGGCTTCCTCAATTTGTTTTGTAAGATGGATTCTTTTACTTTGGCTGGCTGCACGGGCTCTGTCATGATTCAGGGAGCTGAGAGCTGCAATTCTATTAATCAGGGCAATTCCAGGAGAGTGGGGGATTTGTTTGGTTTATTCCTTCTCGGCGCAGGTGTTGAGGAGGGTTTCTTTAGAGCTGACCAGCTTTCGTCATAGCTTAAGTAAGGGACTCTCCCCATTCTTCGCCTCAGAGATGGGGTAGAGTTCTTCTGATTCTGGGCACTAGACTGAGCGATCAAAGGGCAGCTAGACTCTTCTTCCTTCCATGTCATTGGTAGCGTCATCTCGTTCCCTTAGCCAGCGTTAATTTCCAGGTGCACACCCAGAAGGTCTAATTTTGCTTCCATACTTAGTAGCTGTTTTTCTAAGGTGTTCTGTCTCAGGACCAGTTTATCAAAGTCTTCAGCAGAGCCAAACGCCATGTTGTAAATCCACAGTTTCACAAATGTCCTTCAAAAGTAATCCACAAAGAAAAGAAAAGCGATCCAGTCTGATAGTATAAATTAATTAAGAGGAAAACTAAAAAAACAATCTAAATAGGGCAGAAATAAGGCAAAAATAAGTGAGATCGAGAAAGCTCAAAGACAGCTGCTCCTCCTTCAGCAGAAAGCCACTGCCTATCTTAAAGGTTTTCGAGTTTTTATGGGGGTTTTTACAACCAAAGAACCGGGAGCAATAGTTCTACACAGTTACCTCCATTGCTGCTCCGCCAGAAGTCTGGAGAATCAGATTTAATTCTTTTTAATGTCATTTAAAACTTTTAATTTTGGCAAAATCCATTTAAAGACTGTACTTTTTAATGCGACGTGGAAATTCTGCTTGAGATGACATCGGTTATAAATTGGCGTTATAAAAGCTGAATTTAATAAAAAATGTCTCTGTCAATACTTGTGGATGAAAACAAGCTGACTGAGAAGCATAAACTCCTCCTTAGTTAATGAAGCAGCCTCAAAAATGGTGGAACCTAATATATTCTTAAACTGCTTTAATGCAGCCGAACTTTGTGATGTACTAAAATTATTAGCTTCATCTAAACCTTCAACTTGCGTTTTAGACCCAATCCCAACTAAACTCTTAAAAGAAGTTTTCCCTCTGATCGCTGCTCCAATTTTAAATATAATGAATCTATCCTTAGTCAGTGGATATGTACCACAGGACTTTAAGATTGCTGTAATTAAACCTCTACTTAAGAAACCCTCTCTTGATCAAAACGACTTAATTAACTATAGACCGATATCTAATCTTCCCTTCTTATCTAAAATTCTAGAGAAAATAGTTGCACACCAGATATGTGAGCATTTAAACAATAATGAGCTGTTTGAGAAGTTTCAGTCAGGCTTTAGAGCTCATCACAGCACTGAAACAGCTCTGGTGAAGGTTACTAATGATATTCTCATAGCCTCAGACAATGGACTGGTGACCATTCTGGTCCTGTTAGATCTCAGTGCTGCCTTTGACACTGTTGACCACAATATTCTCATAGAAAGGCTTCAAAGTGTCGGTATAATAGGAACAGCACTAGGTTGGTTTAAATCTTATTTGTCTAACAGATTTCAGTTTGTTCAGGTAAACAATAGATCTTCCTCAACCTCAATAGTTACTTGCGGAGTACCACAGGGTTCAGTGCTTGGGCCGATTCTCTTTACTATATATATGCTTCCTATTGGTAAAATAATTAGGCAGCATGGGATAAAATTCCATAGTTACGCAGATGATACACAGCTATATCTATCCATAAATCCTGATGAATCCAATCAGTTAGGTAGACTACAGGCATGTCTGGAAGACATAAAAACTTGGATGACTCTAAACTTCTTGCTTCTAAATTCTGATAAAACAGAAGTTGTCGTCTTTGGACCAGAAGCTCTGAAAAAGAAACTACTTAGTCAGCCCCTTCACCTGGACGGCATTAAATTAGCCTCCAGTAATAAAGCAAAAAACCTCGGTGTCATTTTTGACCAAGATATGTCATTTAGAACTCACATTAAAGAAGTCTGTAGGATTTCCTTTTTTCACCTTAGGAATATTGCAAAAATTAGAACCATCCTGTCCAGGAATGATGCTGAAAAACTAGTCCATGCCTTTGTTACTTCAAGGCTGGATTACTGTAACTGTCTATTATCAGGTAGTCCACAGAATACAATTAAAAGTCTTCAGTTAGTTCAAAATGCTGCTGCTAGGATTCTGATGAATATTAAAAGAAGAGATCACATTTCCCCTGTTTTAGCTTCTCTTCACTGGCTCCCAGTAAAATCTAGAATAGAATTCAAGATCCTCCTTCTGACATATAAAGCCCTTAATAATCTAGCTCCATCATACATAAGAGACCTGATTGTTCCATATGTTCCTAACAGAGACCTTCGCTCTCAGACTGCAGGTTTACTGGTAGTTCCTAGGATTTCTAAAAGTAGAATGGGTGGCAGATCTTTCAGCTATCAGGCTCCCCTCCTATGGAACCGGCTCCCAGGGTTGGTTCGTGAAGCAGACAATTTGTCTATCTTTAAAACTAGGCTAAAAACTTTCCTCTTTGACAAAGCTTACAGTTAGAGATATGTTTATAGGTAGTTAGAGTCAGGTCAGACAGGTAGATAGGAAGAGACAGGTTAATGTTAGTAGTCAGGCAGAGTGTCAAAAGTTAGGAAGAGATAGGAAGAGGTAGAGTAGCTAGGTAGAGATAGATTAATGTAAGCCAGGTAAAGATCCGGAGCCGGTCGCGGCTTACCGCCGCGGAAGAAATGCGCCCCACAGGGGCCAGCCAGCGCCGGAGAGAGGTCCCTCAAGGGGATCCTCCCGCACAGTGCGGCCGCCCATTACCTGCCGGGTTGAATCCCCCGGGCAGACTGTGCGGACCCCACCCGTTTATCTCTTAAACGTTTCTCGCCCTCTTCAACTCTGTCCTCTCATTTCTGTCTATTTTTCCTTAAGATAGTTGTCGACTATCGGTCTCGTGCCGGTATTTAGCCTTAGATGGAGTTTACCACCCACTTTGGGCTGCATTCTCAAACAACCCGACTCCGAGAAGACCCCGGCATGACGGGGGCCGTTACCGGCCCTACACCGTCCACGGGTCAGGAGGACTCAGACAGAGTGTTGGTAGCCAGGTCTCCTAGTAGCTAGGAGACAGGTTAATGTTAGTAGCTATGCTGCTTTAGGCTGTTGGAGGACATTATTAGGGTCTGTTCCTACTTTCTCTCCTACTTCTCCCCAACTGCATGATGTGCTGTCAATTCAAGCACTAACCTGTTTTCTATTATAGTAGGTGCTCCGGATTAGCCCTGCTTGACGACCCTGACTAAGATGGCATTGCAGTGACGGAAAATTCTCCACGTCATGCAACAAACTTGTGCATCAGTTCTATTGCTCTTTCTGTGTCTCTGTTATGTATTCTCCAAGCCACAGACGGTCGCGGCAGATAACCGCTTGTGCTGAGCCTGGTTCTGCCGGAGGTTTCTTCCTGTTAAAATTGAGTTTTTCCTTCCCACTGTCGCTGCATGCTTGCTCAGTATGAGGGATTGCTGAGAATTCCACGACGCAATCTTCTGTCGTTCTGTAATTTCTACATTAAACATTGTATTGTAATAACTCTTTTTGTAAAGTGCCTTGAGATGACATCTGTTGTGAAATGGCGCTATATAAATAAACTGAATTGAATTGAACTAAGCTTTGGTTGACAGGTTTGTAGCTCAGTCTGGTCTCACCTGTTTTAGTGATCTTCCTGGGTGAAGGGCCAACTTTGCCATCCTCTCCTTCTTCTGAGAACTGGTCTAAAACACAAAGTTCAAGAAGAGGAAGAATCAGAATACAAACCTGTTATCTTAAAGTGATCATTTGATTTGGTAAAGATTATTATTTTCAATACAAAATGGAGGAGCTTACATTTTATGTTAATGAATAGACTGTTGTATATTTTCCAAGCACAGCATTTGTTCTCAGAGCATAACACAGTTTATCTAGAATCCATCTATAGGACTGCTTTAACAAGTGAGGGGGAGTCCAAACACAAACTGTTATTCAGGATCTGCACTAGCATAACTATAAACCACGTCCCCTAAAGAAATTCATCATAGAGAAACATCATAAAAAGGGAAAGATGTACAGACCAAAAATACACGGTCAGACTGATTTATAAAAAAACACCAGCTGATCATTTCAAAATTTTTTATGTGAGGTTTAATTAGTAAGGTTTTAAAGACCCGAGTAACTAGATCAAGCAGCAGGTTGGCTTTTCTGTTCTGTCTGATGGCTCTAAGCTAAGTTTTTGATCAAATCAAATTAACTTCAGTTTTACAGCTTCACTTTTTAATGAAAATCTCAATCATAAACAATATTGACCGTAAATGACCAACAAAGTTTATTTGAAGCAGAACTGTACAAGAAGACAGGAAACTTAGTGAAAATTTGTTTATAGAGATTTAAATTAAATACACCTCAAGATAAAATAAACAGATTAAATAAAATTATACAATAAAAGAAAAGTTTATTATATGTGCAAATGTTTTTAAGGTTTAAAATGGTAAATGACCAGCATTTGTATAGTGCTTTTTCAGCCAGAGTCAGTCACTCAGACATTCATTCACATGCTGTAAACATGTTATGAACTCTCAAGCTGTTCGTGGACCTACCGGCAGTGAAAATCTAAATCCTACAGCTTGTGTTCATTTATTTCTCAGAGCAATGTGAAATGTGTAAAAGACAACTCAAGCACGTGTGGAAAATCTAAACATTTTAGCATGCCACATGAAAGTTTGCCTAACAACATTTTTTTTAATTATTGGTACCTTTTTTGTCAATCTACATTTACTGAAGACGTTACGTTTTCTACGTATTATGACCTTGCCGGGGTTTCGCTCAATTCTCATTCTTGGTTCTGCCTCTCTTTATTTATGCTATTTTATTCAATCAGGTAGTGGCCAAATTTGCTTAATGTTCTTTAAAATATGATGGCTTCTTGTTATGGAACAGCTTCAAACAGCTTTTTAATTCAGTCTTTGATTCCCACTCCCTTCTGTATTTCTTATGCTGCATTTAGACAGCAGGCTTTGTCAGCGTCAGCAACGTCAAGATTACATGTTAAGTCTACGGTGGAGGCAGTTGGAGTAGCGTCATGGTCTCTCCAGCGCTTTCGGAGCTTTGGCTCCGTCAACTTTTCAAGCTTTTCCTGTGTTTCAAGCTTCAAAGTATATAACGCTGGCAACGCAGAAGTTCAGCTAGTTTAACTTTTCACGGTCCAAAAGCTCTTGACTCAGCACGGCAACCAATCAGAGCGACTCACTGCAGTGACGTTGCCCAACGTCAAAGCTGCCTAGCCAACCACGATCCATGAATGTTTAAAACATCCAGCAGAGAAAGGCCCGCCCACGAGTTTTGCTAGCTTCAGCTTATAAATGTATCTTCTGTGTTTATGCGTCGAACTAGTCGCTTTATGAGCGTTGCCTGACGCTGATAAAGCCTGCGGTCTGAATACACCATTAGAGTCCAGTTTAAAGTGATCACGCAGACCAGATTAGGTGAGAAAGTGATGGGGGCTGAGTTAAATCTGTGATTTTAGTGTGCAGTCGTTTATTTTAGACAGAAAATATTTAACATTAGAGCACAGGTGGGAACAGGTGGCGCCTTTAAGCAGCAACTCAGTGGGGTGAATATCTGCTCCGCCTGAGCAGGACTTGGGCAGGTGGAGCTGTTGGGCTATAAACGCTCTGGTTGGGCAGCAGCTCTGTTGCTGCAGTAAAACATCCGTGCTCCACCTTAGAGTCTAAGTATCCAACAAAACCATAAAAAGTCCCTTTATTTGTCGCTTGTCAAATTTTTCTGAAAAACAGTCGGTAGATGAGTCTAAACTCTTGCCAAATTTAGCTACACAGAAGCTGTGTTAGCACTTATTGCCTTCCCTTAATGTCAGATGAATGTGTGTAGTCACATGACTCAAAGCAACACTCATTTCTTAAAGAGACAGGAGCACCGCTAAACCAAAACACATCTTTTCTTTTTTTTTTTTTTCATACTGAATTTACCGGTAAGGCAAGGCAATTTTATTTGTATAGCACACTTTCAACACAAGGCTATTCAAGGTGCTTTACATGATTAAAATAGGAACACAGTATAAATCAGGGTCAAAATACAATAAAAAAAGCAATTACAAAAAGACAATAGTCAAGACAATCAGGACAAGTACAAAGGAAAAGCAGGTAAAAACACTGTTTTTATTCACTACCTGATCTTACTGAAAAAAGCTCACAGTTCTTAAAAAAAAAAAAAAAAAAAAAACGGCTAAATGACATATGTAACAGTCATAATTTTGGTATTGGTAAATTTTCGGTATACCGCCCAGCCCTACTGCTGACTGATATTTTCTCCTTTGTTTGTCTCATGAAACAACTAGAGATGTTTCTGTTGGGCCTTGGTGCTGAACACAGAACTAGAACTAAACTGAACTAAGCTTAAAGCAGCTGGAGCTCACCTTCTTCATCCTCATCATCATCTGCTGGGTTAATGACTACTGGTGGATGGGTAGGGCTCGGGACTGGCTCTTGTGTCTCGGTCTTGATGACTCCTCGGAGCTGAGGGTTGGCTGCGTTGGCTGGAGGAGCAGATGATGGAGGGGCCGCCTCCTCATGAGGCTCCTCCTCACTTTTACCCTGAACTATAAAGATATCAGCTGTTACTGTGTTTCACATGTCAAAGACTCTCTGTACAGTACAGGTGAAGATCAGCCGAGCTCACCTTTATCAGGAGGGACAAACATGCCCTCTATGTAGCGCGCCCGCTCATGGAAGAAGGCACAGTGTGGTTTCTGGCAGCCTGCTGGCTGTTTCTCCCAGTAACAGGGAATCTCCTTCCTGTTTTTCTGTTTTCGTTAAACACAGATACACACAGCACTGTCAGCACATCAGACTTTTATTTGGTATTTCATTACCTTTTCTTTCAATATGATCCATAAAACTGATGGCCAGAACTCTGGATCACTACTGCTAGTAGAGAAAGAGCTATAAGAGGTGTCCCTGATATGACAGGGTGGGTTAAATTAGTAGGAATGTGTTAATTCACCAAATATAGATTATGATGTGAAACATTCTAAATCAATACAGATTCAAAAGTGTTAAGAAATCAATAATTTTTCTGAATGAAAAAAATGAGAGATGTGCCATTAGGACATTTTCTGGGATGAACTGGTGATGAACATAGCTGCTGGTTAGTTTCTGTGTCTGACAGTAGCCAATCATTATGTTGGTCACACTGACCCAGAAACTATAAAAACATTGAACACAGGCATGTTTTAAATTGACAATACAAAATCAAACACTACATTAGACACTTTAAGCGTATTTGGGAGAATCATGTATCTTATTTTCTAGTAGGTTTCTTTGGATAGAAAATAATACTTTCTCATAAAATATTTTGATTTTTGACCTGTATAAGCTATGAAAGGGCGCTATAATTATTGTACATTTGTACATCTATATTTTCTAATACAGAAGCTCAATCATTGCCATTTAGAGTTTAAATATTTTTGTAATGGTTGACTGTAAAAGCTGATCTGATGTTTACTGAATCTTTTTAATCACATAAAATAATTAATATAAAGTGATAGTGTGTAGTTTTTTCTGATGATAGGGGGCAATACATACCTAAATCGGTGCAAGCCAGCAATATTTTTGTGTTCGATCGACGACGGATGGCCATACAGGCCAAATCTCTACTACAACAAGGCAGATAGTTCAACCTCCAGAAAAATATATGCAGCAAAATAAGAAGCACGTCACACTCTTTTTCATTACAAACAGCAAGTGAACAGGTAAATGTCTAAAACAACTACATTTGTGAAAGGCAAAAGTTTTCAGCGTTTTGTAGGTTAGCGATATTATTCAGGTATTTTTTCGCAAATGAATAACCTGTAATGTTGGACAGAATGACATCTATGGAAAAAATGACCCATTTCATTACACTTTCCTTGTGACTGTCACCTGTTTGATAAGACATGGTGAATTTTGTTACCTCTCGGACACAGCAGCTGATTACGCACCTCTCCCCGAGCGGGGACAGCGTCCTTCTAATGAGGACGAGGGGATAGTTATGTAACCGTGTATTCTCAAAATCAGTAAAGGCGTTTTGTCCACATTGGCTCACGTAGAAGGACACACAGCGTCCAATATGTCAACTAAATTCAATTAACGTTTATTTATATAGTGCCAATTCACAACAAATGTCATCTCAAAGCATTTTACAACAAAAGTAATTTCAATCCAATTATACTAACATTCCGTCATCAGTTAAAAGTTTTCTATGTAAGGAATCCCAGCAGATTGTGCTGAGTCATTGATGTGAGGTTGTACCCGGATCATACAGACTCCAACAACAGCTATTTCTCAGCAATCCCTCATACTGAGCAAGCATGTAGTGACAATGGAGAGGAAAAACTCCCCTTTAACAGGAAGAAACCTCCAGCAGAACCAGAACCTGGATCAGTACAAGCGGTCATCTGCCACGACCGTCTGGGGGTCTGAGAAGACAGAGACGAGACAGCATGGAGGATGCTCTGTGACTTTGAGCATCATCTGGATCGATGTTCCCCATCCAGCAGGGGGCATTGTAGCTGAGTAGGGTACCAGACCATGTGGAGCTTCTATGGGGAGAAAAATACTGAGAGAAAACTGCCTCCATACACTACGACCTGTGCCCATCTATTTTAGACATGATTTATATAGTTATATGTGATGAAGCAGCCAATACTTTTCAAAGATTGGGCATCATTTTATTCATTTTCAACAATATTTTGATAGATATTTCCAGAGATTCATTGAAAAAAAAGAAAATACACACTGTCTCTTTAAATATGTTAAAATCAAAACTTTTCTCTATGCAACCAGAATATGAAGGAAGTGTTTATGGATTGGACCATCTGCCCCCTCTTATGGAACTAAAATATGATCACCTCATATTCTACTTATAGTCCCAATACACATTTCTTTAAGCTTTCATGGAAAATATGACCTTGATAAAGGCCAGGGCATACATTTGTTTGGACACTTTAATTAAGGGAAACTGGATAGATTTAAACGTAGACAGTAAGTATTGGAGAAATTTAAAAAGCCAAGTTGAAAAAAAAAAGGAGGAACAAAAATAATCATTTAAACATCAAATTGTGGCACATGAATCGAAATTGTGAGGTATGCAAGAAGGCCCAGGCCTTTAAATGAGGCTTACCGTGATCTCCATGTGCCGAAACTTGCAGACAGTACGGAAGCAGCGTCCTTCCTGCCACAGGTTGCAGACAGTCTCGTTGCCCATGGCGGCCTCACAGTGTCTGAATGGACAGCTGTCCCCCTGTTCAGGAGACAATGAGCCTGCTGTTCTCCATTCTCTGTCCAATCAATGGCTGTGTGGAGCGGTCTGATAAGAGGACTTACTTTAGTGCAGGTAGAGTAGTAGTAGAAGTAGCAGTCATCTCCATGGTTGGTCATAGTAACTCTGGAGGCAGTGACACAGCAGCTGGTTCCCTTCTGAGACGACCAGGACTCTCCCTGAGGTCACACAAACACAGACAGTACGTTTACATGCAGCAAAAGAAAATCAAATTATTACCTTAGTCCGACTGAAATCAGCATGTATACACCTTAGTCCTGTAGTGTAAGAATTATTTCAAGATTAGTTCTGTTTAGGGATTAGTAATTATTAGTGAAAGCAGCAGGGGAATATTCCAGAATGCTGGAAAATCATGGAACTACACTGATGCAGTTGGAGGACGTAGCCCTCATCTTATTTTGTCTACGGGACTCTGATATAACACACACTCACACAGCAGTAGCAGGCAGGAGAGAAGCAGAAACGCCATGTTGGAGTGGGGAACCATTTGCTCTGTACTGTTGAAATAAATATGTTAAAACTCCCACAGAAACTGAATCGCCCTTATCCTCATCTACTTTTACGTCTCTACTTCTCTCTACTTCTATGGAAATGCCCCACATCCGTCTGGGGGAAGCCCTTAGTCTGATTACACCAAAAAGCTTGATTTGGATACTCCGAGACTAAGCACCTCCTCCTGCTAAGTACTCCCACCTCGGCTTATAGCAAGTTAAAACAGGAGGCCACATAATGGATCACAAGATACCCATCTGTTCATAAGGTCACATAAAGCTCGTGTACGACTTGGATGTATGTGCAGAGCAGCTGTGATACAACGCATTCACTAGACGACATCTACATGCATCAGCTCTGAAACATCTAAATCTGTTCAGATGACCGTCTGTAAATGAAGACATGTAGGGCTGTCTTCTGCTACCGCTGTGTCAGAGACGACTCGTGCTCTAGAGAAAGAAAACCACAGCAGCTGGGACTAAAAAAACCCCACAGCAGATGGGACTAAAAAAAACCTTGAACGAGTAAGATCAGGACAGCTCCTTTAGTTTCGGCCTAACCCCATGAATGTACTCATTCCCTGGGAGAATAAAGTAAGGTGTGGCAACGTCACTGTCCAACAGAAAATGCTCCAGCATCACTTTTCATCTGTGTTGGCATTATTCACTGTCCAAGCTCTACTACTACTGGCTCCATTACTGCTGAACATAGAAGTTAAGAGAGTAGAAAAGTTACGCTGATGGGAGAGGATTTGATGGAAATACCGTCCCCTACAGGTTTGCCATGTCTATGAATGTGTTTAACAACGAACTCATCCGGTTATGTGCAAATGGGAATATTGTTTTAAATGAGGTAAGGAAAATATTTCTTAAAACCCCAAAAACAAATGGTTTGGTGTTTAGATGGCCTCAGTGTCCTGAAGGACCACAGCTCTGTTATAGTTCTGAAACCTGCAGAACAGTAAATGTTGAGGTCTTTGGTTGTTGAATTGTTTTTTATTCCCTCTATAATGACACATATGACAAATATGGTCAAATGGACAAATAAAAACAGAAAGAAAGTAAATCATAGAGCCCTGACCATTGTTAGATTTAATGTGTAGTGTTTAGATTTGTCACAAGGTCTTCTGACATTAGTTTTACTCCTTGAAGTTTTCACCACAGATGAGCAAACCCAAAGTTGGAATTATTAGGCCAGTTATTGGTGATATTTTCCAATAAAGCGCCATTATCAACACTCATGTTTGTATCCATATTCTGTGTTTGGTGCTTTTATTGCTTATTATCCAAAAAAAAATCTATGTTCCTGTTTCCTATTTACTGCTCCAATTTGAACACACATCATTTTATATTCATATTTTACAGTAATATTTTGGGGGTTTCTACAATAGCTTCTACATCATGTGACCAAGTCACGCCAAATTGGTCTTAAAATGTATCAATAAATCTAAGAAACCAGACACAATAATTGATTTAAAATTTTAATGCATAGAATATTTCATTTTAATATTTTACTATAATATTTGTTTTCTTCATTAGCTTCCAGGTCATGTTACAAAGTGACACCAAATAAGTCTTAAAAAGTCTTAATACATCTAAGGAACCAGACACAACTGATTTTCAATTTTAGTACACATATAAAACCCTTCATATTAATATTTTACAATAACATTTTGGTTTTTTCTTCAATAGCTTCATGGTCTGAAAGAAATTAAAACAGGAATTTTGGTGGTTGGTGTATTATATGTTAAGTAGGAGACTTGTAAATAAAAAGTAAGCCAAATCAAATATGCAAATCATAAACAAGAACTCCATATTGGATCGGTCGACGCCCGGGTTAACAACAACTGCCACCGGTGCTGTGGACCCACAGGGTGCCGGTGGAAATTGGAATACTGTTGGTCGAAGGAGGAGATGAACAAGGCATGTTGGTAGGCAGAGAGAGAAGAGGAAATTCAAGAGTTTGAAATTAAGAGTAGGGACTTTGAATGTTGGGACTATGACTATGGTAAAGCTAAAGAGTTTGTGGACATGATGCAGAGAAGGAAGGTGGATATTCTATGTTTTCAGGAGACCAGGTGGAAAGGTGGCAAGGCTAGAAGCTTAGGAGAAGCATTCATGTTATTCTACTATGGGGTACATAGAAAGAGAAATGTAATAGGTGTTATTCTTAAGGAAGAATTTGCTAGGAATGATCTGGAAGTGAAAAGGGTGTCAGATAGGCCGATTAGTCTGAAGCTTGATATGGAAGGAATAATGATCAATGTTATTAGTGGTTATGCCCCACGGGTAGGATGTGAGTTAGAAGACAACCATTAATTCTGGAGTGAACTAGATGATTTGATGCAGTGTGTCCCCAGAGCTGAGAGGGTGGTGATTGATGCAGACTTTACGGACAAGTTGGTAAAGGGAACAGAGGTGATGAGGAATTGATGGGCAGGTTTGGTATCCAAGATAGGAACGAAGGACAGATGGTGGTAGACTTTGTAAAAAGGATGGAAATGGCTGTTGTAAATACTTTCTTCCAAAAGAGGCAGGAACATAGGGTGACTTATAAGAGTGGAGGTAGGAGCACTCAGATAGACTACATCTTATGTAGACGTGATCTGAAGGACATTAGTGACTGCAAAGTAGTGGTGGGTGAAAGTGTAGCTAGAAAGCATAGGATTGTTGTCTGTAGGATGAAACTGATGGTGAGGAAGGTGAAGAGAAATATACAGAGAAAGAAGTTAGCTAAGAAGAAGTGGGGCACTGAGAGGACTGAGGATAGCAGACAGGAGTACAGGGAGATGCAGCGCATGGTGAAAGTAGAGGTGGCAAAGGCCAAACAAAGGATGTATAATGACCTGTATGCTAGGTTGGATAGTAAGGAGGGAGAGAATGATTTATATAGATTGGTGAGGCAGGAGGACATAGACGGAAAGGATGCGCAACAAGTAAGGGTGATCAAGGATAGGGATAGAAATGTACTGACAGATGCCAAGAGTGTGATGGGAAGATGGAAATAGTTATTTGAAGATCTGATGAATGAGGAAAATCAGAGAGAATGAGACGGAGTGGCAGATAATTATGTTAGAGTGGTGCAGGATATGTATGAGACCTGTGAGACAGCAGTGAGGTGTGCTGTAGGAGTAACGGAGGAGTTCAAAGTGGAGGTGGGACTGTATCTAGGATCGACTCTGAGCCCCTTCTTGCTTGCTTTGGTGATGGAGAGGCTGAAAGATGACGTTACAGGAGTCTCCATGGACAATGATGTTTGCAGAGGACATTGTGATCTGCAGTGAGAGCAGGACGGAGGTGGAGGAAAAGCTAGAGAGGTGGAGGTTTGCATTAGAAAAGAGAGGAATGAAGATTAGTCGTAGCAAGACAGAATACATGTGTGTAAATGAGAAAGACACAAGTGGAACAGTGAAGTTACAGGGAGTGGAAGTGAAGAATTAACTTTTAGTACTTAAGGTTAACAGTCCAAAACAATGGAGAATGTGGAAAAGAGGTGAACAAGCGTATGCAAGTTGGTTTGAATGGGTTGAGAAAAGTGTCAGGTGTAATGTGTAACAAAAGGGTTTGAGCAAAAATGAAGGGAAGGTGTACAAGACAGTAGAGAGACCAGCGATGTTGTATGGTCTACAGACAGTACCAATGAGCAAAAGACAGGAAGCAGAACTGGAGGTTGCAGAACTCAAGATGTTGAGATTTTCTTTGGGTGTGACGAGGATGGATACGATCAGGAATGAGTACATCAGAGGAACAGCTCATGTCAGATGTTTTGGGGATAAAGTCAGGGAGGCCAGACTGAGATGGTTTGGACCAGTTCAGAGGAGAGACTGCGATTATATCGGTAGACGGATCCTGAGGAAGGAGCCACCAGACAGGAGGCAGAGAGGAAGACCAAAAATCAGATTTATGGATGTGGTGAAAAAGGACATGAAGTTGGTCGGTCAGAGGGCAGAAGATGCAGAGAATAGGACTAAATGGAGACATTATTGGCTGTGGTGACCTCTGAAGGGAAAAGCCGAAATAGAAAGGAAAAGGAGACTTGTAAATAATCGGTTGGAGAGGAAATGCACTAATGGCAGTATTTTGTAACCTGCAAAGGTATCTTATGCAATTATTTGGAGTCAATTGGTCACATAACCAAGGAGCCATTGAAGAAAAACCTAAAAAAAGGTAACATTTTAATAGAAAATATGATGTGCATTCAAATTGAACACTAATTTTTTTGTGTCTGGTTCTTTAGATATAGTAAGACATTTTAGGATTGATTTGGTGTCCCTTTGTCATATGACCTAAAAGCTATTGAAGGAAAACCTAAATAATTACAGTTAAATTTTCATAGAAAATAGTACAAAATATTACTGTAAAATAGTAATATTAAATGATATTTGTTCAAATTGTTAATAAATTGTTGTGTCTGGTTTTTAGATGTACACTACCGTTCAAAAGTTTGGGGTCACATTGAAATGTCCTTATTTTTGAAGGAAAAGCACTGTACTTTTCAATGAAGATAACTTTAAACTAGTCTTAACTTTAAAGAAACCCACGCTATACATTGCTAATGTGGTAAATGACTATTCTAGCTGCAAATGTCTGGTTTTTGGTGCAATATCTACATAGGTGTATAGAGGCCCATTTCCAGCAACTATCACTCCAGTGTTCTAATGGTACAATGTGTTTGCTCATTGGCTCAGAAGGCTAATTGATGATTAGAAAACCCTTGTGCAATCATGTTCACACATCTGAAAACAGTTTAGCTCGGTACAGAAGCTACAAAACTGACCTTCCTTTGAGCAGATTGAGTTTCTGGAGCATCACATTTGTGGGGTCAATTAAACGCTCAAAATGGCCAGAAAAAGAGAACTTTCATCTGAAACTCGACAGTCTATTCTTGTTCTTAGAAATGAAGGCTATTCCATGCGAGAAATTGCTAAGAAATTGAAGATTTCCTACAACGGTGTGTACTACTCCCTTCAGAGGACAGCACAAACAGGCTCTAACCAGAGTAGAAAAAGAAGTGGGAGGCCGCGTTGCACAACTGAGCAAGAAGATAAGTACATTAGAGTCTCTAGTTTGAGAAACAGACGCCTCACAGGTCCCCAACTGGCATCTTCATTAAATAGTACCCGCAAAACACCAGTGTCAACATCTACAGTGAAGAGGCGGCTGCGGGATTCTGGGCTTCAGGGCAGAGTGGCAAAGAAAAAGCCATATCTGAGACTGGCCAATAAAAGAAAAAGATTAAGATGGGCAAAAGAACACAGACATTGGACAGAGGAAGACTGGAAAAAAGTGCTGTGGACGGATGAATCCAAGTTTGAGGTGTTTGGATCACAAAGAAGAACGTTTGTGAGACGCAGAACAACTGAAAAGATGCTGGAAGAATACCTGACGCCATCTGTTAAGCATGGTGGAGGTAATGTGATGGTCTGGGGTTGCTTTGGTGCTGGTAAGGTGGGAGATTTGTACAGGGTAAAAGGGATTCTGAATAAGGAAGGCTATCACTCCATTTTGCAACGCCATGCCATACCCAGTGGACAGCGCTTGATTGGAGCCAATTTCATCCTACAACAGGACAATGACCCAAAACACACCTCGAAATTGTGCAAGAACTATTTAGAGAAGAAGCAGGCAGCTGGTATTCTATCGGTAATGGAGTGGCCAGCGCAGTCACCAGATTTGAACCCCGTTGAGCTGTTGTGGGAGCAGCTTGACCGTATGGTACGCAAGAAGTGCCCATCCAACCAATCCAAATTGTGGGAGCTGCTTCTAGAAGCGTGGGGTGCAATTTCTCCAGATTACCTCAACAAATTAACAGCTAGAATGCCAAAGGTCTGCAATGCTGTAATTGCTGCAAATGGAGGATTCTTTGATGAAAGCAAAGTTTGATGTAAAAACAATCTTATTTCAAATAAAAATCATTATTTCTAACCTTGTCAATGTCTTGACTCTATTTTTTATTCATTTCACAACGTATGGTGGTGAATAAGTGTGACTTTTCATGGAAAACATAAAATTGTTTGGGTGACCCCAAACTTTTGAACGGTAGTGTACTAAGACACTTTAATACCTATTTGGTGTCACTTGTTAACATAATGTAGAAGCTATTGAAGAAAACCCCCAAATATTACTGTAAAATATTAATACAAAATATTATGTTTGTTCAAATAGTAAATAAATTGCTGTGTCTGGTTCTTTAGATGTAGTAGGACACTTTAAGACCTATTAGGTGTAACTTGGTCTCACAACCTGGAAGCTGTTGAAGAAAATAACATTACAGTAAAATATTAAAATGAAATATAATACATTTAAATTTTTTTTATAAATCGATGTGTCATGTTCCTCGGGTGTCGATCAACAACTTAGCAATATTTGGGGGTTACTTTGTCAGCAGATCGGCGTATTGATTTATTTTATTTGATGTAGAGAAATTTAACGACGGTCCCTATCCGAAACCACCGCTTTCAGGAGCGAGCCTTTGGCCGTGATGTATCCGCTCCATGAGCGCAGCTGTCGGTGAGACTTTGGAGGGAGTCTCCGCTTTAATCAAACGAATGTCTGTCGAATATCCAACTTAAAACTAACTTTACCGCGGTCAACAAAAGCAGCAGCCGGTCTCATTTGCCATGACTCTCCACAGCAGCAACAGGTGTGATGCTGTTCGTCACGTTCTCCCGCTGAGAGAAAGGTGTGTGATCGGGTAGAAGGAGTGTTCATAGCGCTAATTGCAACAGAAGAAGCAGGAATGTAAAAATCCCAGGAAATAGCAGCAGATGCGGTGGAAAACGTGACAGAAAACAGACTGCTATTGAGATGGTAAACTTTCCTGCTGCAGATGATGATGATAGAGGTTTGATGATGAGTATCAAGAGTGGATCAAACTATTTGATGAGCCTCTTGCTTATCTTGGGGATGGATCTGTAAAATTCTGAGCCCAATAATTTCCTTTCTATTGTTTTATGTAGTGAATCGACTAATGGAGCCTCATAAAGGAAATAAACAGACATGTCCACTTAGTCTTGGAAAAATTGCCAATAAATACATATGTAGAAAATGCATATATAGAAAAAGAAAGAATATAAATATTCAAAATAAAGTACGTTTTAAACAAAGTAAAAAAGATAAACATCTGTAAAAGTATTCCAAACCAATATTACCAATGCCTAATGACGTCATAATATGCTAATTAGAAGTGTGAATTTGCTCCCATCACAAACTGTGGATCATACTGATGAGTTTTGTTATTTACAGTATACCTTTATCAATAACCATATCAAAGCTACAACATTTTGAACTAGTGATATCAATATTGAATATTTTATAGATAAAGCCCAGGCACCTAAATAGTTCAAATCAAAGTCTAAATTTCCTTCTGGGGAAGCATATGGGCCCCATACCCGCCTGGATGGGTGTTATCCTTCTCACCCTTTTCACCCCTGACCCGTTTTCATGTATGAATATAATACCAATTAGAAATAGTCTATAGATGTAGTAATAGATGTAATGGTGTTAAAATAAACAGTTGTGTTGTATTAGCCTACACAGAAAAGTTTAGGTTTTAATGAATTAGGCTACACACCCACCCACACACCCAAAGGCCACCCGACCCCCCCGTTTGTTTTTTCACAAATCGCACCCTGATAATGCTATTATTCATTCTTTTATTTTGAGATGACTGATAAAATGAAGATAGCCACGTAAATTCACTTTTCAGTTTCTAAGGGAAAGACCTTATGCTATATTACCCATTTAGACTATAGCCTACCTGTGCACTGGAGGGTAGCGCTGCACTTCAAAGCGTTTTGATTTCCCTACTGAGAATTTCTGTTGTATATCCTCCATAAATACAGTTCAATCACAACTCAACTATGCCTCATTGTATGTGAATAGAGGAAAATGAATATATTTTTGTTTGCAGCGAAGTCTCATTTCAGTTTCATACTAGGCTGGATCGGGGACAGGCGGGGGGTGGGTACTTTCGGCAGGCCTGCCCCCATTGCTAAAAAAAAAATCCAAGAGGAAACAGTGAACAGCCATATATAGCACATCTGTTTCTATGGAGTCTTTACCTGAGAGGCTTCTGCTGGCGTCTTCCACTTGAGTGCACTGCTGATACGGTGTCTCCGCAATAATATGGAGTCCTGAAGGAACACTTGATCCATGAGATAAGAGAAAAAGTGGGGTAGGTCGCCCAGAAAAGCTTGTCTTCCTATGTGCTCGCTTGTCTCAGGCAATGTGAGACATCTTTATCTCAACCGGCCTGCTAGACAGGACCGACAGAGGGGGCAAAAGTCCTTGTTTTCCTGTATGAATAACTGAAGTGACTAATCGAGGAAATAAATAGTTGGAATTAATCAGGCAGACGAATGAAAAGAAAAAAACTTTAAACTGAGGTGGCAAAAGTTGGGTTGATGTGTAGCTAAAAAAATCTTCAGCATCTTCTTGGACTTGGGGGCATTTTGTTGTTGATGGGCAATAAAAAAGGAAAAAATGAGGGCGAATTTTGTGATTTTCAGCTGTTGTTTAACGACGCTGAAAAGGGAAAAGGTCTTCAGCCTACGGACAGTGATGAGTACAACCCATCCACATCCAGAGATCCCCAGAGAGGGCCGAGAGGCTGGCTGGCTCTACACCTACAAAATCAATCAAAAACACTCCCCAACACACTGAAAGTGGGTTAATATGAGCGAGAGAGAGAGAGAGACAGACAGCACAAACACATTTCTACATAGAGAGATACACATCAATATCAGAGAAATACACGCTTGATATTATTCACTGGTATGGTAGTAGAGAAAAACGTATGTTTGCTGCTTCCTAACGAGGAACACAAGCCTCCTTTTTATCTTCACTCATTTCTAACCCTGGTTCATACCTTCACTACCCAGCTTGGTAACCTAACCACTTTGTGCCCGTGTATCAGCTGCTTTCTCCATGGAGTTAAGTACGTTGGTAAAAACGGAGCTAAGAAATAATAGAAATGGTAACATTTCATTCAGTTTAGTTGATTTGCTCCCTGCTGTCTGAATTCTTACATATCCCGTTTTTCCACAGATTGTGGCTCTGATTTCCATGTGGATCAGGGGACCATACATTCACTGAAATCACGTTTCCTTCCAGCAGACTATGGTTGGTGGAACATGATTAGGTTGTTTCTTCTCCATCTGTTTCCTACAGTCCTAGAGTCAGTCATCATTAGTCTGTACTTACAGAAAGAACTCTAAACGTTTTCGCTAACATTAATAAGGTGTGAACTCGTTCTACTGACCACTTCAAGTAACATTTCCATTCACACAGGATTTCTGCTTCACTGCCTTGCCCAATGGCACTATGATATATGGCGAAAAAAGTTGGATCACAGCCGCCTCTCTTTGGTGTAAAAAAAACAAAGTTTAAACCCAGACAGAGAAAAGAAAAAGATGACATACTTACTCTACAGATTATACAATAGCTTAAAGCTAGCTGGAGCAAGCTAATAGCAATATAAACTGGACTATTATTGTATAATAGCTGAAACTGCTTACTACCCCCTTATGGGTATTAAAATGCAGAGGTCCAGATAATGAACTATTCGTATTTCTTGTCACAGGTTTTAACAACACGTCTTATTTTAGCACATGCTACATAAGACAGGCCGATACCTTCTTAGCTGGACTAATAAGATGGCTGTTTATGTCGTAATTACCAGGAATGTACCCTTCCGTCACAACGTTACCACATAAAAACAGGATATGACATATAACAGGGTGTATGAAGTTAATTACCAGATATTGTTTTAAAAGAAAATATATTTTAAAATTTCTTAAATACGAGAGTTGTGGTTCCGTGTCGTTCAGGTCCGAAGCCGCACTGAGACAAAATCAAAATGGCGGCTGTAGATAAAAATACGAGTGTCGACCTGTTCAGACGATGCGTTCAGGTAACGAAGGAAGCTCGGATAATTAACTACTGCCCACCAACGGATCCTACTCCTACAGAAACAACCAAAAATGAAAACATGATGCCCTAAACAGAAAATATCCAGTTCCGGTTAAAAAAGCAGCTGATATGGCGTTTATATACTAATTATGAATCTTAATTGCTTTTTTCTTTCTAGAATGTTTTTTATGCTTTTCATGCTACATGCTTTTTTCATTCTCTGATGTATTTTTTTTTACGATTTTCCTGTTTTATTCTTAATGGCTGTTTTTACTTTCCATGTTGTTATCATATGTTTGGTTTCTTTACCACCGAATCACGTAAAGGACCATGAATTACCTTGTTGTTAAAAGTGTGCTATACATTTATTCATTGACAAAAACAACGCCAACCTCAAGCCGTCACTTCTAGCTGGGGCATGCAACGGTGACAGGAAAAGGAGCGGACCTAATGAAAACCGGAATCTTGTGGTGGGGTTTGACAGTTTGCTGAGGACGGATTGAGAGTAGCTCGCTGTTGGATCGAGTGTCAGGCTGAATACTCAGAGAGTCACTGGAGGTTTGCTAAGCAGATAAAGTGGCAATATTAAGAGTTAATAAACCGACATTTTACTCCTTTCCGTCCCTATGGCGTCTGCTCAGGTAAGTGACTTGTAGTGGAGTAGCGCTAGCATTTGACTAACATGGGGAGTGGCTAACTAACTGCAGACAGAGCTAGTTGTAGTTGGACAAACAGGTAAAATGAGCTGCTGGGTGCCACCATGAACTATTTTATTCCTGTGCTAGCAGCAAACTCTCGTCGCTTCTCGCTTTCTCTTGTAAATTTTCCGGATGGTTTTGTTTTGAGCAGAGTTTCGCGTCTGGCTTCTCTCTGGACCTGGGGCCACTGAAGGAGCCTCTCGGATTCATTCGTGTCTTAGAATGGGTGAGTAAAACAAGAACTCAAAGTTAATAGTGCAGATTATTGGGGGTGTGTGTGTCAAACCTAAATGAGGCTGATCAGATGTGCTCTAGCTAGTATGTTCTGCTTTTTCTACTAAACCTGTAGTCTAACCAGGTCTGTTCAAATGACAAGTAGAAATCTGACTTCTTGAATCCATTTCTTGGATCAGTGTTTCCCAACCGTGACCCTCCAGACACACCGCCCTGTATGTTTTAGATGTTTTCTTGCTTCGGATGACAGCAGTTCAACAAAGACCTTATAATTATGTATAAATATTATGTATTTCAGCCATTAATAGAACCCAGGTGTGCTGAACCATCTAAACCATGGATTGAGGAGCAGGATAGTGACACTGTGCTTAACTTGAAGAATCATTGTGCTAAGGGCGAACAGAGCTGATGCTTTTTCAGGTATATATCACTGCTTTATGGTACACCACATCAGATAGTGCTGTGTGCCAAAGGAGTGGTCAGTGGTGTCCTGTTGCTGATTAACCTATACAGCAGCCAGAGGTGGGCACTAACTACTTACATTTACCCGCTTATGTTAACCTGACCAACACTGGTAGACAAAGGCGTAGTTTTACTGCACCATGCTTCTTATTTACTTATTTATAGGGTTGGGCACTAAATCGATGAATCAAATTTCCTGTCAATGAAGCGTTCATTTTTGGAAAATCGAGATTTTTAATTTGATGAAATAGTTTAAAGAATGCACCACTTGGACTTCCATCTTGTTTTGCAAGGATACTTTACAGCTTGTTTTTAGGTAAACATTGAAGTCAGGTTAGCTACAGAAAAGGATGATTAGAATAAAACCAAGTTTCTAAAAAAATGTCACTCATAATTTTTCTTTTCAGAAAACCAAGAAAAAAAAATCATAATTATTACTTTTTCACATCTTTTAAATAGGGATGCAACGATACCACTTTTTTGAAACCGGTACGATACCAATACTTGGATTTTAGTAATTGCAGATACCAAGTACAAATACTTCTACCGCTAAAAAAAATGTGATGAATTGGAAGACAGTGTTTATTTTCTTCTATGCCTGCTGCTGTACATGCAGCAGCTGTAAATCCAATCCTGACAGCTGCTTCTAATTTATTTAAACATTAACGCTGCTACATGACTGCATGTTTCTCCAAGACTGGATTAAAAAATAACTGTAAGTGCTGATATTCAGTTTTTGCCAGAGACCAAACGCCACTGTATTACTCAAGCCGCGTACAGGACAAAATAACTTGTACAACAGCGATTACATTTCTATAGATAAATAAGCATGGTGGTCGATTTGTGGCCAGGACCTCGGCGAATCAAACTAATGTCTTTCAAATTTCTAAAAGGGGCTTTAAATCACTTCTATATCCCAGTCAATAGAGATTTTAAGTTTCTCTCTAAAGCTCTCCCAGTTTGCAGATGTTAAATTGGTTATATAACAGGGATTTTTGTGGGCGACTGTGGCTCAGTGGTAGAGTAGTTGGCTTCCAATCGGAGGGTCGTAGGTCACATGTCGATGTGCCCCTGGGCAAGGCACTTAACCCCCAAGTTCTGCATTGTCCTGTGAATGCGAGTGTGAATGGGTGAATGTGGCTTCAATGTAAAGCGCTTTGAGTGGTCAGTAAGACTAGAAAAGCGCTATATAAATTCAGTCCATTTACCAGTCCATTTACCCTTCATTTAGTTTGCTTTCTGTCACCCAACCACTTGTGCATACGCACTGGGATCTCAGCCGTGTTTATGACACCTACCACTAACTGTAACAAGTAGTCATTGTCGCTGCTTGTCCAATTTGTCCACATTCAGATTAATCTCACACTAAAGCAGTAAAATATACATTATCTGAAACACTGAAAACAATGTATTTGGAAACAATATGCAATTGTGCTGCATGATGGAGCAGTTGGTGGAACTGTTGCCTTCCTGGCTCCACCCAAATGAAGGTGGAAGTAATACTGCGTTCTATTTGTCCTAACAACTCAGAAATTCAGACTTCTGAGAGGGAAAAATAAACTGTAACGTCCTCCAAATTCAGACTTCACACTCAGAAAGCCAGAGATTCTTTTGGCTCCAAGTTTTATTTTAATATGGCCGCTCCTAACATCAACAATAGAATTTCTGGTGGAAAATTGTCTATTTTACTAGATATACTAGTAAGAATGCATCTATAATCCATATTTCATGTAGAGTGTTCAACTCTAAACTTAATAAAATAAAAGTGGTGTTTGCAGATTGGAAAGTACGCGTAAAACTATGCTGGGAAGAGGAACTACCAACACGGCTACCTGGGCGTCGCCTTATTTGAATCCCAACTTATCCGACTAAGTTAACTGCAACACTTTTTATTCGGACGGGACGCCAAACCCAGCTCTGAGTTCTGACTTCTGAGATAAATAGAATGCACCAAAAATGGTCAAAGTTTTCTGACGGATTTAAAGGCAGACCCATACACTACAGACATCTGGTTCAGTCTCCACGTGCTTCCAGCCTTTCACTAACTGTAACTGACTCCTATTTAGATTACAACGAATCCTATCCATTCTGCTAGTTGTTTCCTGGATACTCCATAATAATCGTCTGAGTCAGTTGTAACAGAAACGCTGTTCTAAAGATAAACAGACCCTTAACAAACAGCAAAAGTAGGCCCAAACATGGCCTCACATCCAAAAATGCCCAGCAGGAACTTGGAACATGAATGGTGACTGCTTTGTAGCCTGTCAAGTAGCATTGTACCCAGATGTTTTAGCTTCACAGGCTGGGTCTTCTTTTGAATATTTCAGAGATGCATTAAAAAAAATCTACAAATTTGCCTAAAATACTTTGGAGATGCATTCTGCAAATGAAGGGGGGTCCACTATATCAGCAATTGGTGGCTGTGACTTACTCTCAGTTCAAACTATACAAATGCACAATTCATAGTAAGCAGAACTGTATTGTTTTTGTTACCATAATTGCAAATTCATTAAGCTGATATTTGTTGCCCTCTTGTTGAAGAAATGTCCTGGTGGGTCTTGTTCTTGACATCAGTGCTATCCACCAGTCAGCCTGCAACCTTAGATCCCCCTGTTGATAAATGAGTTAAACTCTAACTTGATGTAAAGGTTGAAAAGGTTGGCTTACCAACCTAAGCGCAGAAGTCTATGGTACTTTTCATTGGCTCTTCTGTGTGTAGTACACACAGCTCATATTTCTCAGACAGCGCTTGAGAGAAAAAAGCTCTGCCCAGAATATAAATCAAGAAAAAGCTGCAGGAACAGAAAGAAGTCTTTTTTTTTTTTCTTGCATAGCATATCTGGTTCATGTAATTTTTTAATAACTTAACATCAGTTTATCAAGGGCCACTGGAATATTAATACTGAGGGGAAGATTTAAGTCAGTGAAATTATGGGTTAGGGTTAAAAACAATGTGGTCTATTTAAAAAAAAAAGGTAGTTCCAGAATATTTATGTAAACGCAGTTTACTTCATCTTTCCTCATGTAATTCACACTGTGCTAGTTCTTTTAAATTTGAGTGCAACAGAAGCATGCAGAAGCAGAACGTGAGCATATAAATTAAATTACTAAGCACAATGTAACCAATGAACAAGATATACAACAAAGACAGAGCCACTTCAAAAGTCCACAGGGCTGTTCCACAAAACCAGCTAATCTCTAAAGCCAGGCTTACTTTAACAATCACGGCTTATTTCCCTAAATTCTGTTCCACAAACAAGGCTGACCAGAAGACGTGTTTAGTCACTATTGGCTACAAATCCTGTTGGACTGTTCCTACTGCTCTCCACCTGCAGCCTACAAAGGGCACGTAGAAGAAGTGTGCACAAGGGTCCACGTGCATAGTGAACAAGTGTGCAATTAATAGCAGTATTGGGACAGAGAGGATTACATCGTCGGCCCGTTCCAAATTAGGGTGCCGGTCACAGTTTGTGTTATTTTGCTACTTGATATGATAAAACTGAAACAAAATCATTTAATTTTCATAAATACATTTTATCTAGCAAATTCTACAGCATGAAGTCTAAACTTTTAGCACATATTAGATTTTAATCAGAGGAACCACCTGCATATGTTTATTTCATTTATTCACAGAAAATACAGGCTATAAGACTTTTGATTATTCAAAGGAATGTGTTAATTTATATTTGTCAAACCTGCTGTGTTAACTGAACAGATGTAGGAATTTCTGGGAGATGCTCTTTTCAATGCAATTTTATTGTAAATTTAGAGGAATAGGTGTTCTTTTTTAATTATTTAAAATGTTTAAGATATTTTATGACTTACTAAAAACACACAATGAATATTATTTTTGGCATATCATGTCTGAAAATATACACATTATTAGTAAACACTATTTTTCAAAATATATGTAGGCTAATGCATCTTTTCAACAGCTAACCATTCGGGGGTCATTACTCACGTACACAATGATAAATTATTCAATATTTTTCAGGCGTCGATAGCTGGTACAGAACAGGCAGGGCCAGGGGCCAGATTCTCCTCTCTGGAGAATCGGGACTCCCTACGTACTTGCGCTCCTCAACGGGAACGCGCTATTGAAGGGCACAGGGGTGCAAGTGCGAGTATTAGGTAAGGGCCTTAGGCTCCTCCCCTTCCTGTAGGGAGCGTAAGGCTCCTCCCTTTCTGTCGGCCAATGGGTCCCCTGGACAGAAAAAAATGAATGGAAGTCAATGGAGCTTTAAAAGTTATTTTGTGATCTCTTTGTGTTGCGTCCTGAATCACACATTATGTTGTACCTCAATTGAAATCATAATTAATCATTCGCATTTCAATTGTGTTTTTCAAGTGATTTTGGATTTATTGTAAAAATTTGCAATAAAAATGCTGACAAATCAGAAGTCGTATATCTGATGCCACAGAGCTAACATTAGCTAGCGCTAGCTAGCACTTGAAGCCCTCCCAGAGACCTTGTAGAGCTTCTGCTCCATGCTGGCTCTCACTCCACTGACTGCTTTACCCCCTACATAGCCGCTACTTTCTACATAATCAGATTTATAGAGGCTTTCTCCATGTTCTGTTAAAATGATTCAGGAGCTTTTACAAACCCTGAAACTTCTGTTGCAACAGTGCTATAAACTAAAAAAGTTCACATCCTAACCCTAACCCAGCAGTAACGTGTTTAAAGTCTTAACTTATTAAACAAAATGTTGATTTTAAACAACAGTGTAACATTGGGTAAATTTATAAATCAGGTTTACGTTTAGGAAATTATGAATGTTTTGACTTGGATTATCCTCATTGCTGCTTTGTTGGTACTTATATCATTTAACCGGCAACTGTACGTGCAACAACAAAACGCATGAGGGCTGGAGTAGATGCTGTTCTGAACACAGTAGAACTTCCTCCATGTTATATGGCAGCTTGACCTGCTCAATGGCTTCGCTCAGTGAGAGCCTAGCCTGGATAAAAATCATAGTCTAATCATTACATGTATAATCAGTTCTTGCATGAAAAATTTAAATATACAAGATATGCCCAAGATTACAATGAAATACGATGAAGACTACAGGGAACCAACCTCCCCTTTTTATTATAATACATGTTTTATATACTTATTTTATTTGGAAATGTAATTTTGATTTGTAATTTTATTTTCTACACCAAGTTCTTAAAAAGGTTTTAATATTTACCTGCCAATCCGCTATGTTTCTTAACCTACTTGTGCTTTTACAGTATGACTATCAAACAAGTAATCAACTATTGGCACATGGTTTGCTATCTGCCAAAACCTGTATCGGTCGTTCTCTAAAATGTAGTTCTAATTAGATTTCATTTTTACCATTTGAAGAATATTTCTGTATTTAATCTTTCCTTGCTGCCAGCACATTTTTGTTCCACCCTTGTCTCTTCTGACACCAAGCATGATTAATAATACAAATAAATCCCTTTTTTGTCTGAGATGGAACCATAAAATCTTTATGCTGTCATATCCAAATGGAATAAAATTGCCTTAAAGTACCTTGAAAATGTAAAATAAAATACTGGATTAATGTTACTTTACATTTTAAAGACTTAAAACTGTTCTTATTTAGTTGTTAAATATTTGTACATCCTTTCTTAAATCACGTTCTAACACATTTAACCTGTCAGCTATTTTCTGTCATGTGCTATATTCTGATTTTGATCATTCACAACAGATCCCAGATTATCTTGTTTTACCCAACAATATGCTTTATTAAAGTGAATTCAGAAATGTACAGTTAGAAGCGCTTATGCAGCGCTCAGTGTGTCACACTCTAAACCGTCCGTGTAGCAACATCACTTAATGTACATTAATACACAATGCAGCCTGAGTAGCAGCTCTTTCCTTTCTATTCTCACTTATCTAACATCAGTTGACAGGAGCTGACATTAATATAGCGTTGAAGCATGTCAACCTGGTTTGTTAAGCCTCGCTTGAATCAGCGGGGATTGAATTCACCTGAGCTTTGTTGGTTGAACCTAATAAGCCTGAAGAGAACTGTTAGGATAATTTAAACAAGGACATTTCACATGAGCCTTAATTGTTTTTGAGTTTGCTTTGTGGAAAAGTCCTTTATAATGGATGTCTTTTGAAACATATTTCAAAGTATTCTGTGTATCATCTCATTGCTGGATATAAAGTCGGTGTCTATGAGATGGCCTGTAAACATGGACATTAGCCAATAGTAGGAATGTTAATCTTGTCAAAGATCTAGCACTCTGGTTATTTTTGGTTATTATTTCCATACCCCCATGATGTGTTCTTCATAAATATAGGTTTTTGTATGAAATACTATAGAACTTGCCTTCCAGCCTCGTGACTAGCTGCTCTGTCTCATTTCTGCTGCCACTCCCTCACCAGGAAACTGAGCAGGAATGTGTTAGACTTTGGAAGTGGACACAGGGGGTTATGATCAAGGTTTCCTTCCCTCAGTGTTGACTCTATAGGGGTGCACGATGGGTCGAACACCAGCTGGGGTGTAAGCTGAAAATGTTATTGTGGAGGAGGTGCCTTTGAGATGAAACGTGTTTTTTAACATGTTAGATCAATGTAAATCGTACAAATGTATGCACTGCTTATGTTGGGTATTATTCATTCTAGGGGTGTGAGGAAAATCGATTCACGTCTGAATCTTGATTCCTATTTAACAAGATTCAGAATCGATCCGAACTGTTTGAGAATCTATTCTCAAAAAATATGTTTTCTGAACCTTCTTACATTTTCGCTTCTAGTAGTGTTTGTCATGCAACTGCCACCGTCGCATTGACAGGTCTGATGCGCCGTTGGCCAGCTAGCCTTAGCTGCTAGCGCTAGCTAGCTGTAGCCGCTAGCTGTAGCCGCTAGGCTAAAGCTTCAGCATGAAAGACGAAGAGAAATCCAGCCCGCCCCGTCTTTGCTGAAGGTAAATGTTTGGGCCGTCTAAAAGGTCTTCTCCATGCTAATGACACCCTTGGCTAAGGTTTTTCTTTTTTTTTTTATAAATCTGCAAGTATATTAGAGCGACCTTTCTTTGTAAGCTACACATAAACATCAAGCAGCGCTGCACACCTGACCTGTGGCGCTTTCCAGGAAGTCCGAAATATATGCTGAGTTCTTCTTCTTCTTCTTCTTCTTCTTCTTTTTTCCTTTTATTGCCGGGTGGCCACCAACTTTTTGGTGCATTTCCGCCACCTACTGTATGGAAGTGGGAGTTGTAGAGGGGAGTATCTTATTAATATTATCTCTATATTCTGTTTATTAATCCACTTTTCTTTCAGAATTCAATTACTAAAATATATATATCTGTCTCTCCCTTTAACAGATTCTTTAGACTCATTTCTCCATAACTCTTACTTTTTAATTTTTCTTCTAATATTTTCCTATTAAAAATATACTTTCTACAATATAATAATACATGTTATATTGTTTCTCTAGTATTCCCACAATCACACAATCCTGTACTAGGCTTTCCTATTATATAAAGTGTATTATTTAAAGCTGTATGTCCCAATCTCGTCCTTGAAATTATAACTTGATTTCTGGTATTCATTTGAATATTTTCCATTCTACCTACCTTTCCCTTTATGTTATATAAATGCCTTCCTTTCTCTTCCCTAACCCATTGTTCTTGCCATTCTTCCATTATCTGTTTCTTAATAACTATCTATAATAGTTTTTAGTTTTGTTGCCTGCTTTGCATAATAATCAGCTACTTCATTTCCCTCTACTCCTCTATGTGCTGGAACCCACATAAATCAAATTTCTAAATTTCTCATTAATAATCTGAATAAGCATTCATATATTTCAAATAATATATCTGGTCTTTTATCTGCTGACATTGCTTTTATTGATAATAATACTGACATTGAATCTGAACATATGATACTTTTTTAAATTCCATTTTGTTCTATCCACTGTAAACTAAATGCGATAGCTAACATTTCCACTGTGTATATTGATAGATTATTAGATGTTCTACTTTTATTATATTTACCTAATTTGGTAATCCAAAAAGCAAATCCTGTTGTTTCTTTACCCGATTCTTTTGATCCATCAGTATAAATAAGGATAAATGTTTTATGGGTTACTTAACCTTTTTCCAACAATATTATCCCAATTTCCATTACCGTTTCTCCTCTCCCTTTCATTTTGAATATAAAAATCTATAAATATTTTTGGCAATAACCAAATTGGGGTAGGTGCATATAAAAAAATTTTCACAAATATTATATCATTTAATTTAAGTTCTTCTGCTAGTTTACATAATTTCCAGATCATACTTTCATATTTCCTATTAATATATTCCCCTCCTATTTTCATCTCTCCCTTAACCAAATGTTCATCCTCTTCACTTCCCTGTACATTTACCCGATAATTTAGTGTATTTCATTTGAATCTTATATTCAAAGGCATCTCTCCCATTTCTACTTGCAATGAAACAATTGGAGTGAATTTCATTGTTCCACAACATATTCTTAAAGCCTGAATTTGTATTACTTCTATCGTTTTTAATAATGTTTTACATGCTGAACTATATACTATACTACCATAGTCAACTACAGACCTGATCATTACTATATATATTTGTTTTAATGCTTTAGTACTTGCTCCCCATTCATTCCCCCTTAAACATCTCATTATATGTATTACCTTTTTACATCTTTCTTCTATTTTGTTAATATTTTCCTTCCAAATTAATTTTTCATCAAATATAACCCCCAGATATCTAAAACTATCTTTTTTAGACTATGCACTTGCTCCAATTTCTCCCTATATAATTTAAGTTCAATTTTTATATTCCTTTTCCTAGTAAATACCATACTTTTTGTTTTTTCTACTGAAAATTTAAACCCCATTCATATGACCAATTTTCTACTTTTATTATTGCTTCTTGAATTTTTTTTCTGCAAATATTGGACGTTTCTTCCCCTTTTCTATATTATTCCATCATCTGCAAACAATGCATTCCCAATATCATGTCCTAGATCTTTAAATGCATCATTGATAGTGATAGAAAAAAGAACTGGACTGATCACACTTCCTTGTGGTGTCCCGTTATCAACCTTATAACTCTTTGATATTTTATTTCCTATTTTTACTTGAATATATCTATTAAACAAAAAATCCTTTATCCAATTATATATTTTTCCTTCAAACCCTAATCTTTTTAACTTAACTTTAACTTTAACTTAATAAACCCTCCTTCCACACCATGTCATATGCTTTCTCTATATCAAAATAAACTATAGCTAAACTTTCTTTGTTTTGTGCTTTCCTAATTTCATTTTGCAAACTTACTACTGCATCCATTGTTCCTCTACCTTTCCTAAATCCATTTTGGTATTTTGTTATTAATTTCCTACTTTCTAAATAATCATTTAATCTATCTGTAATCATTCTTTCCATTAATTTCCCTAAATGAGATGTCAGTGCTATTGGCCTATAGTTCTCTGGATTACTTGGATCTTTCCTGGGTTTAATTATTGGAATTATTATTGCCTCTTTCCAATTTTTTGGTAAATGCCCTCTTTCTCAGATGTTATTATATATTCCTAATAATGTTGCCATCATTTTATCCCCTAAATGTTTAAGCATCTCATAAATAATATTATCTTTGCCAGGTGACGTTATTTTAGTTCTCCCCATTGCACGCTTTAATTCAAATAATGTAAATGGCATTTCTATTGTTGTTAGTCTTTTTCCTCCATCAAATTCCACATTATTTTCCTTTCTAGACTCTTCTCTTCTTCTCCATCTTTTTTCTGACAAATTAGTATTACTGTTAATTCTAATAAATGTTTTTGCTGACATTTCTGCTTTCTCTTAATTTTTAATAGGTACATCTTCTCCTAATTTAATTACTGGATATTTAAATTCTCTATACACTCCTTTCATTTTTCTTATCATTCCCCATACCTCACTTATTAATGTTGTTCTCCCTATTTTATCACAAAACCCCCTCCAATTTTCTCTTTTTGCTCTTTTAATTACTCTCCTTGCTTCTATGTGCTGAGTTCAATAACGTTAGGACTTTTAAAATTTCTAACAAAAATAATGAAAATAATAACATAAGCCATAAATATCTGTTTAATGATGGTTGATAAGCAACATTTGGTGCATACTAAATATTTTCAATGTATTTTCTACTACGTACCAAAGAACAAACCGAATACATATTATTTATTTATTTCTTCTTAAAATACATAAGCATTTTTTTTTCAATACTAGAAATTTTGTTTAAAAGGTCTTGGATGTCCAGTTGCAATTTCATGTCTTGTTACTTTTGAACCAGTTCCCTTCTTTCAACATAGATTTTAAAATCCATTTTGTGTTGATGCTGTATTACATTCATGGCTCACTTCATAACAGACATTTGGCAGATCAAGTTGTGTATTACAAACACATATGATGAATGAAAGAGTATTGATTAAGAAAAGAAAATTGATTTGAATCGAGAACCGCTTCTGAATCGAGAATCATTTCTGAATCGAATCGTCACCCCAAGAATCGGAATCGAATTGAATCGTGAGATGTTGTAAGATTCCCATCCCTAATTAATTCAAAACGCTGTTTAGCTAAGTTAACTCACTGTAGGGTGGTGTAGTTAGAACATCTCCCGGGCGTTTCAGATACTGGCTTTGGTAGGTGTACTTAAAGGGCATTAGAAGACTGAATTACATCTTTATTGGAAGAATTTTACTGGAGGGATGGTAGATGTTACATCTGCTGTTTAGATTAATGTGCACATTACTGTATCATAAGCTCATAGCACTGTGTGTGAGATGTTCACAACCTTCTGCAGAGTCCGTGGCTACAGACTTCAGAACCTTCCAAATCAGATGAGCTCAAAAGCTGTGCAAAGCAAGCAGCTACATCCAAACCTTATATCACAGAGTTTAACGCAGTCTGCAAACACCTCACCAGGGTTTGAAGATGGCTGAGGATCAGGCTTTCGAGGGTCTTCCTCAGATCCGAGGTCACTGCTACTGTCCTGTAAATGCTGAAGCCTAGTTAATACTTCTTTGTTTCAACAGATTGACGCAGTGCCATGATCCATCAACGCAAGGCCTCTCTATCACCTGGGCAAGGACGGACAAAATAGAGCCCCATTTTAACAATCCGTCTCCATCAATTTAGAGCGTCTGCCTGTGATTGGTCAGCTCAGCAACAGCCAGAGATGGTTTCACCAGAACGAGGCTCTATAGTCGCTGTTATCAGTAATTAATGCAGGGTTTGGGCAGTACATGCTTTATATTGAAATGATAATTTATCTAATCTGGGGTTTTTTTTGGCCCATTTTAAACACGAGGCGTAGGAAAACAACAAAACAGACGCAGTGTTTGCTTCCATTTGTTTTTTGAGGATTCTATGAGCTGCACAAAAAGCTTTACAGCTTAATCAGAACTTACTTTCTGTCATCCATTGCTCCTTGAGGGGGAAATGCACTCACAGGCTGAAGAAAATAAACTCTAGTTAGTAACAACACTGCAACAGTCGGCAGACCCGCCATGAAAAGTTAGCATCCCCTGCTGTCCTGGTCAGGAATTGCTTTTCAACACAGAAAAATCAATGGAGGACAATAAAGGAAAAACATCTCTGTGAATACGTCTGCGTGCAAAATTGCTGTCGGAGAAGTAGGAACTAGGCTTTGGGATGTGTGGTGTTCACCACTGGTACCAGACCTGAGGTCTTCCATAGCTGTGGGACTTTCCCCCGGCTTCATTATCATTAATTTAACATGTAGTTTATGTATTTTAAAGCTGAATCAGAAGCAGTCAGGATGTCAACAGAAAACAATTATTTTCTCAATTTTTTAAGGGTTTGACCATTTAATGTACAGTAGTTGTTTATTTTTATTTGCTTTGTAGAAGCGATTCAGCTCTGGACTCTCTTCAGGTTTAAACAACTGAAGGTTTTTGCAATATCTGTGTTTTTAAAGCTCATAGTAGCTTCACACTTCTGCATATAATCAGGTTTTGTCACAGGGTAAAGGAAGTGATCTTGCTTAGCCCTATTTTTTCCTCTGTTCCCGCTTGTGTTCATCTATGTCAGCATATTCACCAGTAACAGCCTCCCCCGAACAAGTGTTTGGGGGCATTAGGTGATAGAGTAAAAACAGCAACAAAGCATAAAATACACACAAAACATTTGACACATTTAAAAAATACTCTAATACAGCTATAACCCGATGCCTTTTTAGCCTTGATTTAGAGCAGCAGCTCAGTGTTTCAGCAGCTTTGCAGTCTTGAAGTTTGTTCTAGATAAGTAGAGCATAGAAACTGAAAGCTGCCTCTCCATGTTTGGTTCTAATTCTAGTGATACTGAGTAGACTGGAATTAGAGGAGCTGATTGGTCTGGGGGTCGCTATAGTGACATGAGATCTTTAACATACTTTGGAGCTAAAGCTTAGATTCTACTTCTCTGTCATAACTTTACATCCAGACACAGACATATTGATGGAGAAGTTTTCGATTTCTCCTTCGCCATTGGTGTGTTACTCTTGCAAAGTAATTCCCCAACAGGACAGCAGAGAGTGCTTACTTTTTCTGGCCAGTCTGCCTACCATTGCAGTGAGGTCTCTGTTGAACTAGTTTTTTACTTCAGCTTGCAAATGCCTTTCCCCTCGAGAAGCAATGGCCAACAGATATCAAGTTTTGATTGATCTGGAAAGCTTTTGAATAGAGGTATAGCTAATAGAATAATTTCAAAGGTGTGTAAACAAACTCAGGGGTCTGTTTTGTTGTTCTCTACACCTGCTAGTGTTCAAAATCAGCAAAACACAATTTTTAGATAAACTGGCCTTATAATATAAAGCATGAAGTGCCCAAACGCTGCATTAACTATTGATTACAGCTACTATAGAGCACCATTCTGGTGAACTGATCTCTGGCTGTTGTTGAGACGACCAATCACAGATGGGTGCTCTCCTCTGCCATCGTAGGATAGTTAGGAAATTGGGCTCTATTGCGTCCATGCTTGCATAAGTTAAGCATAAGTTATGGAGAGCCCTTAAGTTGTGTTGCTCGTCTCCATACCTACGCTGACGGAGAAGTATAAACTGGGCTTAAGCCATTCAATGATTTATAAACTAGTAGGAATATTTTAAAGTCTATTCTCTGAGCTACAGGGAGCCAGTGGAAGGACTTTAGAACTGGGGTGATGTTTTCTACTTTTCTGGTTCTAGTGAGAACACGAGCAGCAGCGCTCTGGATCAGCTGCAGCTTTCTGATTGATTTTTTAGGTAGACCTGTGAGGACGCTGTTTCAGTAATCAATCCCACTAAAGATGAAGAAGTGTTTTTTGTATAATCGAGTCCTTTAATCCTAGAAATGTTCTTCAGGTGATAGAAAGCTGACCTTGTTAGTGCCTTTATGTGAACCTGGAGGTTCAGGTCTGAGTCCATTATTACACCTAGAGTTCTGGCCTGGTTGGTAGTTTCTAGTTCTTTTAACTGAAGCTGTGTGCTGACTCTGGATCGTTCCTCTTTATATCCAAAAAGAATTACTTCGGCTCTGTTTCTATTCAGCTGGAGAAAATTGTGACGCATCAATCCATTGATTTGCTCAGTGTTTGGATGGGTTCACAGTGACCTGGAGACATTGTAGTGTAAAGCTGAGTTAGATGTGTGAATCTTCAGAAGACTCATGATTCGATTAAATTACAATTATGTCAATGATTCGATGAAATTCAATACCCCAACGCATCTAGTTGCATCTCGAATATCCCATTTGGGTTTCTATTTATAAATAAAAAGAAGTTGCACAGATATTATCTTTTTGTTATTAAACATTTTTCTGGCCACAACAAGGCACATCCAAAAAAAAGTCTCTGATAACTGCAGTCTTTGCAACAATGCAAAAGTGCAAAACCTTTCAAACATTAGTTTGCATTTGTGAGGATGGAAGAACAGAAAGAAACTTTGCAGAGCATGTTTTGACCACTGCCTGAGTAGTCACTGACATGAATGAGCAGACGCTAACAAAATCTTTAATACTAGAAAAGGATAGATTGAAGGTTGTTGTGCAAGAACACTAGTTGGTCTACCTGCTCTGGATTGATGGTCATGTTATGCAAAGATAAAATCTCTCTCGGTTGTAAAGCAAATAATAAATAATATATAGTAGGGCTGTCAAAACGCATTAACGCGGGTTGATTAATGCCTAGAATTAACAAAATTATTTTTTTAACGAATGCACAGAATACCGCCCTTTTTATATTATAATTCAGTCCACACCACATCAGTTCTCCTTCCTAACCAGCCAAACTGTAGATTGTTGTGCACTAGCATGTGTGTGTATGTACATGACATGCGAGTATATATTATTGACGTACTGGCTTTGAGTTGATATGATTATGTTCATAAGTTTTCTGTGGGAATTTTCCTTTTCTATTCACTTCAACTGACAGCTGGGTCTTGCTATTAGCCACTTGGCCCTCCTGTGCGCTGGGCAAAGAGTATAAATGTACCGTATTTATGTTGATTTATACATGGTGGCTCACTGTATAGCTTACATTTCATAGTGAGTTACCGCTGAGTTAAAATGGGCATTATTCAGTTAAAGTGATGTTTTCTGACATAAAATAGTGCTAACTTATTAGCAGAAGTAGTTGTTTACACCTTCACAATAAGAGCGTTCATTTCCTGACATGAACATTGAAAGAACTGGAGAGTTTTATCTGCGGAGTGATTTTCTTATGGGAAAATGGGAAATTGTGACATTTGATTAATAAGTCTATATTACATTTGATTTCTGTGATGTCTAACAGATATTCGTCATATCCAAATATTAAGTTTATTCATATATTTTGGTTAGCTCTACTGTGGTGGAAAATCATGGTGTCTGAGAGGCCGCGGATAAGACAAAAACAAAAGGATTAGTCGTTTTCTTTATTTTACATGCTGCAGTGAGAGTCCATAAGGAGCTCTGAAGCTTCAGCACAGATGCATGGGTATATATAGTAATCAGCCACACCCTATTGGATCAGCTTCTGACCGATCCTTACTCAGCTCTGGGAGAACAAAACACATCATACAGTTATGGCAAGATAACTAACACTCTTTTCTATGCATCAGAGGATAAACACAAGAACAATCACAGAACAACATGGATATGTCCGCAAGCACAAGATCCGTCATGAGGCAACACAGGATGTGTTATATGAGATAACTAGCTTCTTCCAGTACATGTATCAAACCAGAACAACAAAATTTTATCTAGACACTGACTAACGGAATCAAACTTATAAATGCATTAGCACTATCCATCGATCCATTTTCCGAACCGCTTAGTCCTCTAGGGGTCGCGGGGGGGCTGGTGCCTATCTCCAGCTGTCAACGGGTAAGAGGCGGGGAACACACTGGACAGGTCGCCAGTCCATCACAGTGCATCAGCACTAATTCAACATAAATAAGCAATGTTCAGTTAACTAATGTTTTATCTGGGTACTGTGAGTAATAAAAGAAAAAAGCCTATAACCGCAATAATAATTCCTCTACAACACTACCTTAGTGGTTGTTGTTTTTTTTCAGGAGACAACACATACCTACATTCATCTTCATCCTCACATGTATACCACCCAAACCTGTATCAGCAACTGTGTGGAAATAATAAAGAGTAGAATAAATGTATCATTATATCATTAGAACATATCGATTTAAAAAAGAGCATTCTCATCCGGATTTGTCATTTTAGACCAAAAATTTTGTTTTCTTTAGTCATATTTGGGAATGTTAATTAATCATGAAGAATTCACAGCTATCCTGTGATTAATTAGATTTTAAAAATGTTGTCTGACAGCCCTAATATATAGATAAATAATTTAATATGGTTTCCGTTGAAGAATCATTCATGCCTGCATCAAGATGCATCGATTATATTATAGGTTAATTTTATCAGCTCTAAAGCTGAGTGTCATCTGCATAGTTATGGTAGCTAATCTAATTGGTTGTTATAATTTTGGTTAGTGGGAGCATGTAGATCTTGAATAGAAGAGGTCACAGGATGAAGCCCCGAAGGACCCCACATGTAAATTATGTCCTGATGAAAAATTGCCTTTTGGCACAAATAATTTTCTGTTCTTCAGGTAGGACTCAAGCCGGCAAAGTACTGTACCAGAGAGTCCAATTCGGCTCTCCAGTTGTTCCAGTAGTATATGATGATCAACAGTTTCTCAGAGAATAGGCTTCTAAATACTCCTACGTAAGTTTTAATTTTAGATTTTAAAGAGTTCAGTGTCTTTGCAGCTTTGCATTCTCCTGGTAGTTTGTTCCAGAAATGAGGAGCATAGAAACTGAAAGCTGCTTCCCCATGTTTGGTTCTGGTTCTAGGGACGATCAGTAAACTAGAGCTGGAGGACCTGATTGATCTGGATGGTTTGTACCATTATAGCAGATCGTTAATGTACTCTGGTGCTAACCCATTCAGTGATTTAAAAACTAATATCAGCACTTTGAAGTCTATTCTCTGAGCTACAGGGAGCCAGTGGAAGAACTTTAGAACTGGGGTGATGTGTTCTACTTTCCTAGTTCTAGTGAGAACACGAGCAGCAGCGTTCTGGATCAGCTGCAGCTCACTGATAGAGTTTTTAGGCATACCTGTGAAGATACTGTCACAGTAATCATGGCGGCTAGACATAAACGCATGGATGAGTTTTTCTTGTCATCATTCCTTTAATTCTAGAAATGTTCCTCAGGTGATAGAAAGCTGACCTTGTTATTGCCTTTATGTGACCCTGGAGGTTCAGGTCTGAGTCCATTATTACACCTAGATTTATGTCCTGGTGGGTAGTTTCTAGTTTGGCCTGTTTAAATTGATTACTGATATGTAGTCAATCTTTTTTGGATCCAAAGAAATCACACTTCAGGTTTGTTTTTGTTCAGTTGGAGGAAATATGCGGCATCCAGGTGTTAATTTGCTCAATGCATATATTGAGGATTTGGATGGGTTCAACATCACCTGGTGAGATTGAGATATAAAGCTGAGTGTCATCAGCATAGTTGTGGTAGTTAACATTGTTGGTGGTTATAATCTGGTTTAATGGGAGCATGTAGATGCTTAATAGGAGGGGGCCTAGGATGGAGCCCTTGGGGGACCCCACATTTGATTTCTGTGTTTTGTGATGAGAATTGACGAATCAACACAAATAAGTTCCTGTTCCTGTTTTCAGTACCATTTATTAAGGCATGATGAATTATTGAACTTTTGCTGGGAGCCTTCTTTCTTTCTTAGTGTGGCTGGATTTCCCCTGGTGACCTGGGCTGGTACAGAGGGTTGTGTTGTTTACTCAGGAACTGAGGACTGCAAATCTGGTTGTCAGCAGGATTTTCAGTACTCTCTCTTGTTTTGGTTTGGAATGTCTTTTGCTTTCTCCTCTTCAGAGCAGGTGTAGAAGTGTTGATGTGCTTTAAAGCTGGCCAGTGTGTTTAAAACCGTGAATGTGGTGTCCTTCCAGTAATGCACCTTGTATTGAGGGAGTTTTGTTTTCCTGTGGCATCTGTCCTATACTCTTGGATCAGGTAGCGATTAAATGGTAAATGGAGTGAACTTATATAGCGCTTTTCTAGTCATGCTGACTACTCAAAGCGCTTTACATTGAAGCCACATTCACCCATTCACACTCACATTAATACACCGATTGCCAACATCGGTAGGACGATGTAGAATTTTTGGGGGTTAAGTGCCTTGCCCAGGGGCACATCGACATGTGACTGGAGGAAGCTGGAATCGAATCTATGACCCTCCGATTGCATGCCAACTACTCTACCACTGAGCCGCAGTTGCCCAAAGATTCTCGTTCATCGGTAAAGTCGTCCAGTTTACATATCCAGTGTTTACCTCCACATTTTGATATGACTATCTTCATCTCAGTTGCGTCCATTCTCTGAAGCAGTTTTTATTGTCCTCAGTTGAGCAAAACAGCATTTCATTATTCCACAGTCTTTAAGAGAAAAAAAATAACATCCTTTTTCCTGTGTTGAAAAAGGATGTGACAGCATAAGGCATGCTTATGCTCCCTGGAAGCTTGAACAAAAGACTGAAAAACTATATTTTACTGACCAAATAAGAGGAGTACATTGGATCTGTATGATACTACTTTCAGTACAGAAATTTTACTAGGACTCTTGAAGGCCTTTGAGTTGAAAAATAAATTAGTTTAATCTGGGAACAAGTTCATTTTGTCACATGCAGTTTCATTTTTGTTAAAGGAGAGCATTTGGTGATTGTTTTATTTTTATCTTCTTTCATAGGTCTTTGCTATCTTTGCGTTTGCCACCACTGGAGGTTACTCTGGAACAAGCCACTTAAACGTCAATTGTCCACCACAAACTGTGGATCCTAAAGATGTCCAAGTTCAGTTTGGCTACCCATTCAGGTACTGTACAGGATTAGTGTTTCCCTATGAAATAAAAATCATATTCTTGCTTGATCTTAAGGTTATCTAATTTTCTCATCGCAATAAGCGTGCTTAATGTCAACCTGTAACCAATTGTGGGAAGAATGGTGTTTGAGGTTTTAGGCTTTCAGTATCATAACTTCCTATTTTGAGTAACTGAACAGAACGAAGTACTGGTGCATCTAAACAATTAAAATATTGTTTAAAAAAAGATCAATATTTTATCATTTCAGAAAGTACAACTCATATATTGCAATATATTTCAGGCTTTTATTTCTTGGGGTGACTGTGGTTGTAGATAGAGTAGTTCAGAGTGTCAAAGGTGCAATTCCAACGCCTCCAGTCACATGCCGATGTGCCCCTGGGAAAGACACTTTTAAAAACAAATCGATGCCCTTGGACCCAGACCAACATTATCCTGATTGCTTTAGTGTTAGTATATTTTCTTTTATAAACTTTGTGATGTTTCATTTACCAAGACCAGATTTCCAAGTCTAAATGTGCTCAAGCAATCACGCCATCTTACTGCTGGGACAGTGTTCTTTGGGCTATAGGTTTCTTTTTTCTAGTTTTGCTTGGTCTGCAACCCTGCAGTCCCTTTAGCTCGAATCACACTGCTTTTTCGGCCGTTATATATACATCTTTCATTGTGAATAAAGTTGTTACAAAAAGCGTGTGACTCGTAGGTCTGTGTGTGTGTGTGTGGGGGGGGGGGTATATTTACTCCTTTTTAGTTTTTAATCCCAATGGCAAGGGGAAGTTGGAGCCGCAGAGTGTTGAGTTTGAATCTCACTCCAACCCCACAGCTGCATTCAACTTGGAAGTAAACCTCAGCATGGAGACAGACGAATCCGATATCTTATTTTTGACATCATTTTTAATGTACATGTAAAGCTGGATGTCAAAAGTGCCTGTGTGACATTTGAGACATGTAGCTTAGAATTTCTGAATTTCTTTTTTGTCAATACTTTTTGGACTGAAAAATATTCAGATACAATTTTTGGTCCATATCATCCAGCCCTGTTTCAAAAGGCATTAAGGTATGGGGAGCCTAAGTCCCACCCATCTCCTTCCGATCCATGGGTCCCATACTGCCAAGAAAAATTGGAGTCATTGGAGTGATAAAACTTATTATCTTATCGCGTTTAAAATGCGTAATTGATCAACCATATGATGTCCACGAATTTTAAAGACAAAATTTGATGTAGAGGAAACTGATTTTCAACCAGCTGCAAAAGTTACTGTAGGTTTTGTGTAAAAACACTTATCGGACTACAACTGAAGGAGGAGACAAAGGGTCGTAGCCTCCAGGACGGAGGAAGCAGCATTAAACATGGAGAAAATCTAACCATTTGGAAAGTAGCAGCTATGCTTTAGGAGAAACCGTAGGAAGAGTGAGAGCCAGCATGGAGGAGAAGCTCTACAAGGTCTCTGGGAGAGTTTCAAGTGCTAGGTAGTGTTAGCCCGGACACCATATTTGCAACTTCTGATTCGTAGGCATTTTATCTGTGAATTTTTGAAATCAGATAAATCCCAAATCACTTAACAAACACAGTCGAGGTGCAAGTAAGTATTTATCATTTAAATTGAGGTACAACATATGTGTGACTCAGGACGTAAGACAAAGTGGAGCAGAAAATAACTTTAATCGCTCCATTGACTTCCATTCATTAGTCTTGTGGCCAGGCGACCCATAGGCCAACCGGAAGGGGAAGGGGAAGAGCTTTAGGCTTCCCAGAAACAAAATCTTCTTTGATAGTCTTAAAAAAATACAGTGAAATCAATTACGTAAATATTTCCTCATTACTGCCCACTGTTAAGAAACCTGTTCCTATGAAATGTCATTTATGTAGCCCTGTTTTTCCAACCGGAAAAAACTTTTGGCTGCCCAGAAGATACTTTCTGAAGATGTTTGCTATGGCCTGAAAGTCTTTACTAAAGCGAAGAAGTCTTTAGCATCCACGCAGAAATAAAGCAACTTTATAAGAAAGTGGAAAGGAGTTATTTAAGTCAGTCAGTTACCGATAATACAGAAATTGTTCTGAAGGCACAGGTAGATGTTAGAGCTGCGCTGATAAGAAAATTCCACATTATGTTTTAAAAATTAGTGGGGACAAAACTGTCAATCAATCATATCACCAGGGACTTGTCCGGGTCATCACTTTGTTTTCCATCATGGTAATAATGGAAAACATTATTTCACTGCTGGTCAAGAGCTATCTCCGGCGGACCAAAATTAATATTGATAGCCCTTTTCAGGTAATGGGTAAGCCTCTATTCTAGATTACGTTGTCTTTGCACATCATATATCCACCAAGGTTGGAGGCCATGTGAGCTTTAGGTCAGGCACCTGAGATGATAAAATCAAGGGGGCGTGGCTTGCAACATGCACACTTTACATGCAGAGAATTTCTCCAGGACTTAGTGTTGTGATCTAATTCAACCTGTCTGAAAGAATTCACTGCTTTAAATACAAGCATGCTTGTTGTTCTGAGCTGTTTAAATGAATAGGCAGATTAAAAAAAAAAATTCTTTCAAGGTTTACATAATTCTTTTTCTTTTGTTGCTCTCCATGGAAAGACCACTGACTGAGGTAAGGACATAGACTCCCTTTACCTGCGGCTGAAATTGAGGTAGTTGTAATGGTGTACTATCGTTCTTTTTACCATCAGATTGGGGGCATACACCTTTGAAGTTCCTTTATGTAACGGCAGTAAAATAACCATCCACCTCCAGGGTGACTACTCCTCCTCTGCTGAGTTCTTTGTCTGTATCGGTGTGTTTGGCTTCCTGTACTGCACCGCTACTCTGATCCTCTACTTGGGCTACCAGAGTGTCTACCGCCAGACAAATCGTGGTCCCATCATTGTAAGTACACATCTCAGTCTCTGCTTTCAATTTTCTCTGCGTTTATCACCTTTTCCCAGCGTTGGTTTCCAGTCCTTATATCTGAGTCTTACTGTGGCTTTGAGATTAGCTATAGAGTTGTGCTATATTAACAAACTGAATTGATTTGACTTAACAATCCAGGCTTTCAGGGGCGATGCAATTAAACTGCAGAGCTGCCTTTATGCAGCCATTTTAGTGGTTTTCCACCAGTTTGCACACTCTCTGACACGTCCATAATTTAATGTTGATGCTGTCTGAAGGAGAATAAATTATTGTAATTTGTTTAAAATATGTGAACAGAACTTAATGTGTTTATTTGCAAATGAGTTGGCAAGATGTCTAATAGGGGTTTGTATTGGCAAGAATCTGGTGATACAATATGAATTCAAAGGGGACATTAAAATATATTTTGATATATCATGATACTGTGCACAGGACTATGTATTGTGATTTTTAAAACTGAATTCAACTGTTGAAAAACTGCCCCATCATCCTTATCACTCTAGCCTGCTTCATACATCATCATCCAGTCTTATTACTAGATGTAGTTGATCCACTGGAACAAAGGTGAAAACGTGCACCAACTAGCAATCATACTTTTAGTTTCATGACAAAAATTACTGTCATCATTAAGAGTTCAATTGAAATTTGTAAACATAAAAAATCAATACTTTGCTTTTGAATATCGATACAATATTGTGATATTAAATATTGAATTATTTATATTTTCTTACATTCCTAATGTCTAACTTAGATGCTGTGATTGCATACCGTTTGTATATGCATGTCAGTATGCAAACATGCTCAGGTTTCTTTTCCATCTTAGGACCTGCTACTGACTGCTGCTTTTGCCTTCCTGTGGCTGGTGTCCTCCTCAGCTTGGGGCAAAGGTTTGACTGATGTGAAATGGGCCACCAACCCTAACCACCTAATGCACTCCAAAATGTGTGAAAATTGTACCGCAGGAGAGTTTCCCTCCATGGGCCGCCTGAATGCTTCAGTGGTAAGTTTTGGAGAAGTCAGGCATTCCTGGATCCATTCACTTGGGTCAACCCAGATTCAAAGCAAGATCACACTTGTTCACAGGATATTTAGGGGAGTTCAGATTTCCTAACAAGTAGAAGTTGGAAGCTCTCGTAGTTATGGTAGCATCATTTGGTTCTTTGTTATGGGAGCACAATTAAATTAGCCTACATTTTACTTATTACAACTTTAAATCCAAGACTGAACCAAATCATCTACAGTTAAAACCATATATTTACATAAACTACATTACAAAAAAATGTTTTCATTTACTGTCAGATATCAAATCAAAGTAAACTTGGTTTAAGATCAATAAATATCAACTTTAAAAAAATGGATCAGGTTGCATCTTTTTTAGAAAAGAAACTTTGTGTTGTTGTAGTTGAAAATACACAAATGCCTTCAGTGTTCCTCCTAATAGTTCCTGGAAGCTATAGTAAGATATTGAGGAGAGGTTAGTGGTTCCATAGTGTGTGTTTCTGAGGATGGGGATCTAGATTTAAATAGAGGCAGCAATTTAGGTTGTGTAGAACAGCTGTATTGTGTAGTATTTTGGGGCTGATGGTTCAGATGGGTGGTTAGAAGTGGAAACTTGGTTAGAATATTTGAGATCTGCTTTTCTACTCTAGGTTATGTAGCTATCTTTAGGGCTTTAATTGCAGTTTTTAAGTTAAGAGTTCATGATGTGAGTAAAAGAGGGGACTTGATAGTGAAGTTGTCAACTGAAAAACTCTAAAGGCCTTCCTCAGCAGTCTCTTTATCATTGTGTACAGAAGGAAAGCACAGTGTCAGCTGGTGTGTAGTATAATTGCTAACTTCATGAGAATACTTCTCTCAGAACTGGCCAATGAGCAGAAATGACTTATTTAGGGATGCACCGATCTGACTTTTTCAGTCCCAATACCGATGCCTGGATTTTGTGCATCTCTCGATACCCGATACTGGTCCGGAATCTATTGTTGAATTAATAACCTGTATAACTTCCACCTTATACCTTTTCTTGAAGAGACTAAAGGCAACAGACTTTACTAACTAAACATTACTAAGACAAAATAACAGATGTAAAATTTCAAGAGAAAATTTAATCTTTTTTATGAATTTATTGCAGATTTTTCACATTTTGAGTATCACTTCAAGGCATTGGTTAAGTTTAACCGATACTGATACATGTACATTAGACGGTATCAGGGCTGATACCAGTATCGGTGCATCCCTAGTGTTATTCATGGCTCAGATCATAGAAAGCAGAACTGATGTATGAAGGCAAGTCTCTATGCAGTAATCTTGCCAAGGTCCAACAAAAAAATACATCTAGTTAAAAAATAACACAATCTTAGCCCCAGAACACAAGCCTAGCCATTGTAAAAGTGATTATTTTTCTGTATAATACCACATATTTGGTATGTGTTAGTTACGAATTTGTCTAAAAAAGAAGCAAATAGGGCTTTAAATGGAACCATAATTTGTTATTCTACTCTTCTTTATATCTATTCTAGATTTTTGGCTTTCTCAACTTGATCCTCTGGGCAGGAAACTGCTGGTTTATTTACAAGGAGACTCCTTTCCATAAAGAGCCCAGCCAAGCGGCCACAATGGAGGAGGGAGGAGTCCCTGGTCCTTAATCCCCATCCTGAGCAACGTTAAACTCAGCCCCGTCCTACAGCCTGCTGCCCTACAGTCTTCTCTTCTGTTAACCTGCTGAAATGGAAACTAAAGAACGGCAACTGTCATTATTTTTCTCTTCATCCCCCCATCTTAAAGTTTGACTTCTCTCCTTAAACAGCTCTTTATGTTGCCTCTCTGTGCTGTCAAATCTAGGAAATAATAATTTAACCTGTTTGATTTTGTTAAAATATGCAGCTTTATGGATGAAGCTAATTTGCAGTGCATTTCCTCTGTGAGCTCATTGTCATCCTTTGTGATAATCCAGTCAAGTAGGAAAAAATTGTAACTCCTGCTAAAACCAGACAACCAATGCTCTAAACTGCTGAAACAAACTAAAATGTTCTTTTTTTGTTTTTACAAGACATCTCTTGTCTGTTTTACTCCAAAGTGTTTCTTTTATTTCCCCCTAGAAATCAAACCTTTGTAAAGCGTCTTAGTGACATTTTTGTTTTTCGCTGGATTGTATTCCATGAGCTCACAGTGGAGGACAGGCATCAGGCCAAACTGGCTTTATTTCCTGTAATGTAATGTTGAACCTGCTCAATAACACTGAGTTCTCTTCATTTGAACCAAAATGTGCCTTACTGTGATACTATTTATATACAGTTCATGTGAATTTTCTATCAACTACATTTTTTTAAGTTTGCTTTCTGCCTTCTCTGAAGAAAATGTTCAGTATGCAGCTTCTCTCCAATTATGTTTGTCCTTCTTTGTTAAATCAAGTCTAAACTCTCAGCTAACTTTGTGTAGCTAATTGAACTGTAGGATTGAAAAGCCCTGAACATGCTTGACAGAGGTGTTTCTCTATGCCTCCTGCTATGAACTCTAAAATAGCCAGGTACAGCCATTGATGATATTTTCTGTATTTCATTAAATTCTTGCATTGTACCAGGAATGAGTGTACCTGTGTGGAGGGATTATTGAATGGCGTTTTAAACACTACCAAGGCAGTATGTCGTATCGAAAATGATTGATTAAAATGTCAGCATCAGTTTTTAAAAATGTACTCAAACATAGTGATATGTTGTATCCTCCTCCGGTGGATTATTGACAATGAACTTTGTGTTTTTATGCCTAGTTTTTGAAGGAGGATGCACTTGTTTTTCTGTATTGACACACGTTAAACACGAGAGCTGCACAACAGGCTTGTCTTCTCTTTATTTTGCTTCGTAATTTTTTACATTTGTTTAGTATTGTCCCACAAATTAACACTCTGATTATGGTGAGCTCCACTGTAGCCACAGCATCCCTGGAGCACTCTGACAGGAGCCAGGCTGCCATTCAATTTGACAACCACCACTAGGAAAGGTGGGTGAAGTGTCTTGCCCAAGGACAAAATAACTTTGATGATGTCCAATGTAGGATCCCCTATTAATTACTCTTTTATTTAATCTAACACAGGTATAAAACTATGGAGGAAATCTCAGCCCTTCAGTATGTTGAGAAATGAGGAGAGTTGGAAGTCTTTCCAAGTCTGCGCTGCAGCGAAGGAGAATCGCCAGAAGCTGCAGAGAGTACAAGTCTGCACAGCCGCCCAAAACGATTCTGATTCTCCTTGCTGAGACAGCTTTTTTTTATTCAAAACTGCACAAGGATGGTTACATATTCATTGACTCAATACAATTCCAGTGTACACATGATGTCATAAGCAACTGTCGGCCTTGAGTAAGAGAAAGTATCACAGAGAAACAACTCCCTAGTTGTGGCAGAGCATGAGAACATTCTGTGTTCTTCTATTAACGGTGCAGTCTCAGCATAATCACGCTCTGGGTAAATGCACAAGTTCTGCAAAATAAGAGGAAATATCTTTGCATGCACAGTGTTATCTTAACTAAGCTGAGAATATATGTAACAAGCATCAAAATCTAAGTAAAACATCTCATAAGGCACTTCATAAAGCACAGTATAATAGAATATATTCAACATTCCCCCTTTTAATCTATTTTAATAGATTAACTACAAAAATAAGCAATAGTCAAATTTAATCAAGTGAAAAAATAGCCATAACAGAAACATGGGACACGTCTGGTCAGGTCCGAAAAACTCCCCGGGATATTTTGTGGAAAGACAGTTCATTTCTTTGACTTTGTGGGGAGAAAAGGATCCTGACACCACCTTTCCCAAGGGTCGGCTGCACTTGGTCCCAGTCTCTCACATGGTTGTATGTTCAGGCAAACATGGTATTCTGCATAACCTGTAACAGCAACTGAGTTAGACCAGCCAGCACTGTCATAATGTAAAATGTGTTATTATACCCAACAGTCAACATATTATGAAGCAGATAAATCAAAATAGCCAGAGAACAAGCAAAAAGTGGTTATTATATGTTTGCATTATACTAAAAAATTTTAAACAAAGGAGAGAGGATGTACATCAATTTCTTCATCATCAGATTCAAGATCTGAGGGATCTTGAGAAGAATTTATCCTACCATCTGCAGCCAACAGAGGCATCTGAACTGCCATGTCACCTCTTTCTCTTGTGAGGGCCGTTTCAATGAGTCTCTGCATTAAAGCCCTAAGGCAGGGAATGCAGCAGCACCCACAGGTAACCAAGACAGCTGCAAATACTGAAATAGACACTAGCAGAGATGCTACCAAATTTTTATATCTGCCAAACATGTTCAACCAAGAGTCCCACATTTCTGTATCTACCCCTGAATGTTCCTTCATGGAGTGAGTGAGGGCAGTAAGACCAGTAAGTGCTTTAGTTAAAGATCCATCAGGGGCTTTGTTATTTGGAATGAAGGTGCAGCATTGTTCCCCAAATATGTGACACACTCCCCCTTGCGCTGCTAATAAAAGGTCAACTGCAATTCTATTTTGGAATGCCATCAATGAGGTTGCAGACAATTGGGTATGTACAGCTGAAAACCCATCCCTTGTGTAGTTTGCCAATAGTTGAACATTATAATGAACATAATTAATCAGATCAGTATGCACATTGATCTCTATGGGCCACAGAAGAGATGCCCATCCTGATTTAATTTGATCACGCAATTTGTATTCATCTGGTACACCCCTAGGTACTCCTATTGCGTCTATGTAGGTGGGATTTGGCACTGCACTCGGTACTACTGATCTTTTAGACCTAGTAAGTGTAAAGGTGTCTTGCCATTCAGTTGTGACATACTTAACCGGAGTTACTACCACAGGGAGTAGTAAAGTTATTAATGCGCAACGTCCTCCTGCATTTTTGGGAAAGCCATCATAGAGTCTATGTCCTGAACACCACCACCATAAATCAGCACGCGCAGTTGGTCTAAAATTTGGTCTCACTTCTGTACTGGATTCACACCATTCCTCAGGCACATTACCCAACTGATGGGTTTTTCCAGTTAATACAATACAGGTAAAGTTATTAGGTGCTACTTCTGAGGAGAAGAATGGTGGTTTGCTGGTTATGTCACGAGGGGTTTTAGGAAAGTAAGACTCCAAAATTTTGCATTCTGAGGATTTTGCGTTATTCATTAAGTGTAGCATACAGGTGCTATTTACTGGTGCTGGTACTACTTTTAGAACTGGTCTAGCACCCATACAAACCACACAGTCAGACTGTACATTTTTTGCAGCTTGTTCTGCCATTAATAGCCAATTGTTTGTGTTTCCTGAAACACCAGTTAACATTTGGAAAATCTCATCCTGGGTTAAATTCTCAGGCTTGGTCATTTTAATCTTACCTAATCTACCTCCATTTTGGTGTGTAACTGGCTGTCCATTAAACTGCTCGCTATCATCTGACACTGCTGAGGCAGGTTGAGGGGATGGTGAGGGACAGATTTCCAACTGCCAGTAAAGGCCTGTTCGGTCAGTCCAAGGGGCCAGAACAAACTGTTGGCAGGAGGTCAGAAGGAATGATTTTACTGTGATTATCAGGCCAGTACCTGCTAAATTTTTTGCCATTGTTAATTTCTTTTGAGTCCTCCAAGTTTTTGCTGCCCCCTTGGAGTATACACTCCAATCTGGACCTGTCTCATCAATCAAATTATTCCATTTCCATTGATACCAATTACCTAATGTGATATACCATGCTGCTGAGGAAAGTGTAACAGCCAGATTTTTATGCCTTTTCAATTTTTGTGAGTAATGGCCTGGTGGTTGTGGGAAACTAGCAAAGTCTACTTGTATCACATAGCTATCATTTTTGGGTATACAAAACGTTATCATCCGAGTTGTAGAGGGATTACATGATTGAGGCGAGGAAGATCGTTTTTTCCTAACCAATAAGCTATTTGGTGGAGCTTGAGTGGGCTGAGGGGTGGGCAGGCTTGAGTTTTTGGAAAGATTTGGCGGGCCTTCACAGATTAGTAGGATGGCAACTGGGATTAGGGCTAGCAGTACACATGCTAGAATGTACATTAGTCTCTGCTTGCATGTTAATGGAGTAACAAATGGCCAGGACATTCTGTGGCCGTTGCAATTAACCTAGATACTTAAACTGATGATATTCAGGTGTGTATTATTCAATACAATGTATTTCTTTAAAACAGTTAATGACTTATCTAGTTTCCTTGAATCAGATCCTTCTGGACTTCAGCCAATGATCGTGAGGGTTCCTCTGCTTCTGCACATTGGGACCAGTGGTACCAAGTGTCCCCCTTTCCAGCCAGTCTGACTGCGTGTGATGTTCTTTCAGTGATTCGGTATGGTCCCGTCCACCTTGGTTCTGACCACTTTCTTTTGATGACCTTTAGGTACACGTAGTCCACGGAGGGAAGAATGGACGTTGGTTCTCCAGACTCCGTTGGATCACCTTTCTGTTGAGAAAACTGTAAGACAAGGCTATGCAGAAGGTTATAATATGTCTTGGGCTCTAGAGGCTCATAATCAGTTAGAGGTAATTTTGTGTGGGGGCCTGGCATGGGGCGTCCCGTGTGCAGTTCAAATGGAGTGTGAGATGTATTTTTGTTTACTGAAGATCTGATAGACATCAAAGCTAGCGGCAGAGCATCCACCCATGTCAATTTAGTCTGTGCACAGATTTTAGCCAATTTGGTTTTTAATGACTGGTTCATTCTTTCTACTTTGCCCGGTGACTGTGGATGATATACAGTCCCAAACTTATGTTTCAACCCCAGTACTTCCTCCACTTTTTGTAGATCCTGATTCTTGAAATGGGTGCCATTATCTGACCTTACTTTTTCGGGGAAGCCATGCTGTGGGATATAATGATTAACAAGACACTTGACTACAGTTTTGCTATCTTCCTTCATAGTAGGCCATGATTCTGGCCAACCTGAATAAGCATCCACAAACACCAACAGGTATCTGTACCTACCCACTCTTTCCCCCATGTCTGTATAGTCAATGATTATCTCTTTTCCTGGGCAAGTGGGAATTGGAAAAGTTCCATGCATGGGCTGAGCGTTGGCTTTACCCCATACTGATTGCATTCCTGACACGTTTTGGTGTAATACTTAGCCATATCTTGTAAGTTGGGGTGCCACCAATTGGCAAGGTTTCTCATCATTTGTGCTGCTCCCACGTGTCCTATCCCATGTGGTTCTTCCAATGCAGTTTGTCTTACTCCCGGTGGTAATATTGGTCTTCCATCTGGACCCCTCCAGCAGTCTGTGTTTGTTGCTCCTCTAGCCACCCACAAAGTCTTTTCCTGTGGCGAGGCTTTATCTTGGAGGCTTGTGAGTACTTCCATGGACATTTCCTCTGGTGTCTTGTTTGTTAGTTGTACTGAGCAGACTAGCATGTGTTTGGCTCGGTATCCTGCTGTTAGTTTTGCCACTTCATCTGCCTGTTGGTTCCCTTTAGACACCAAGTCCAAACCTGTGCTGTGGCCTTTACATTTTATGACAGCCACCTTCTCAGGTAGCAGCAGTGCTTCTGCCAGTTCTTTCATTTCTGCTTCATGCTTGATGGGCTTGTTTGATGTAGTGAGGAAACCAGCTCTAAGCCACTGTTTTAGTTCCACATGCACTGGTCCTACAGCGTATGCTGAATCACTGTAGATGTTAACTTTTTTTCCTTCAGCTAATTTTAAGGCTTCAATGACTGCTGTGAGTTCTGCTCTCTGTGCTGACTGGGATCCTGTTAGGGGTTCTGCTTTTACCGTTTCCCATCTGCTTCCTTTTTGCCGCACAATAGCCCAGGCAGCTTTCAACTCACCTGTTGTGGTCCTGTGGCAGCATCCATCTGTGAACCAGTCCTCTTCTGCCTCAGGTAGTGGTGTTGCTGATAGATCTGGTCTGATTTTTTCTTCTGTCACCACTAGCCTTTCACATTGATGTTGTTCCCCTGAGCCCATGTGGTCAGCCATGTTGATGCCTTCATGTGTGTATGTGATGTGTGGTGCTTCTAGAATGGCATTCAGTCTTCTTTGTCTCAGGGGAGTCATGGTGAAAAGGTGTGACTGCACATATGCCACCACACTATGAGAGGTTAACACTGTCAGTGGGTGGTTCATTACAATGTGAGCCGTTTTTTGGATAATTTTTGCCAATCCAGCTGCGTATTGAGTGCAAGGTGGATGTTTCATTTCTGTACTATCTAGCATCACACTACTGTATGTTAATACCTGTCTTACTCCCCCTTTTTTCTGGAACAGGACCCCATTCATGTGTGTCCCAGTTCCAGAAACATCCAAATGAAAAGGTAATTTGTAGTCAGGAACTGCCAATTCTGATGCTGTTAAAAGCTCCTGTTTGAGCCTGATGAATGCTCGTTCTGCCTGCTCAGTCCAATTAAGAGTAGCAGTTAAGTTTCTCATCCCATGTTCCTTCACCATTGCTCGGAGGGGAGTTGTCAGACCCACATAGTCAGGTACATATGTGCGGCTGTATCCGGTAAGGCCAAGAAATGACAGCATTTGTCTCACAGTGGTTGGCTTTGGGTGATGCAAGATGGAGTTCTTGTGGCTCGGTGACAGGGTCACACCGGATTGGGAAATAACCCGTCCCAGGAAGGAAACCTGTTTTCTTACCAGTTGCAATTTTTCCTTGCTGGCTTTGAAGCCCAATGATGCCAAATGTTGCAACAAGATTTTTGTCCCTTCCAAGCACATCTCCGCAGTTGGTGCTGAAAGTAAAAGATCGTCAACATATTGCACCAACATGCAGTCTTCTGGTATGGGACAGTGTTCCAACAGTGCTTTAAGTACTTGATTAAACAGTCCAGGTGACAGTGCAAAGCCTTGTGGCAGCCGCGTCTAGCGCCATCTTTTTCCTCTAAAAGAGAAGGAAAAAATATCCCTCAGGGAATCAGCAAGTGGGATGCAGAAAAATGCATTTGCCAAGTCCACACATGTGAACCAAGAATGATTCGGTGGCAATGAGGTCAGGGCCACATATGGATTGGGCACTGGCAGGGGAGAAGTGCCCAAAAGTGCATTAATTTTGCGAAGGTCATGTACCATCCTGTATTTACCTGTCCCTTTCTTCTCTACAGGTAGTGTTGGAGTATTCCAATTGGAGTTTGAGGGTTCCAACACTCCAGCTTGTATCAAACCAGAAACGGTTTCAGCTATTCCCTCAGTGGCTTCAAACTTATGTGGATACTGTGGGATCCATATTGGTGTGTTATTTTGCAAGTCAAAACTGATAGGTTTAACTGACACCAGTCCCACATCAGTGGGTCCTTGGGACCAGAGGGAAGCAGGCAAAGAGTCAACCAGCTGTGCTGCAGATGGATGGTCTGTCCTTTCTCTACCATGTGTTCTGGGAATAAGCAGATGTTCAAGCACTGAGTCATCTTCTGATTGATTCACAATTTTGTAGGTTGCAGTGCTGGGTGAGTACTGTACTTGTGGGATTTGGGTATCACACCAATCAGTACACTGTTTGGAGCGTTTTACCATGCCACCCAACTCCTTAGCCTGATGAGCCGGATGAAGCGCCAGCGAGACATGTGGCACTGCCTCCTCACCCATCATATACCACTGCAGCTGGTCAGGGGTTAGTTCTACAGTGGCAGCCACACCCTCAGGGGCAACATAAATGTCTGAACTTTCGAGATGCCAAGAATGTCCTTCACATTTTTCCATGAAGTTTTGCTGATACCAGAATGTATCCTGTCTGTCATAGAAGAGGGTCATGTGGGGAGGATCAGGAGGAGGTACAGAGGGGTGGATTTGGTTGATCCAGGGTCTCCATTTATTGAATGCGGATAGTATCCCAGATGGCGCAGGTTTTTCTGATTCCAGGAGTGCCCAATAGATATCAGCAGTATGTGATTGACTAGGCAATGGTTGTGCCAAGTATACTCCCAGAGATGTATTGTTCAGTCCACATTTTAAAAAAGTTCCCGTAGGCAGAGTCACTGTTAGTCCAGTTGCTGAACATAGTATGGTAGCTCCCAGTTTAATAAGCAAGTCTCTTCCCAGTAGATTTACTGGAACAGAAGGCGAGCATACAAAGGAATGAGTCAAAGTTTGTGGTCCCACAGTGGTGGACAAAGGGGTAGTGTATGGCAGAACTTGTGCTTCCCCCGTGAAGCCCACCACAGTGGTGGTTCTGGTAGACATCTTGGTGAGTCTCACATGTTGGGACTGGATGGTTGACATTGTTGCCCCAGTATCCACCAAAAAGTTACATGTGTTTCCGTCCACTTTTATGGACAGCACGGGGTCTGCCGTGTTTTCCATACTGTCCTGGGCTCCTGTGGGGGTGTCCTATTGGGGAGCTCCCTGATGGGGGTCCCATCCCAACATCTGCTGTGTAGCGTGGGGCAGGGGTGGTGCTTGCATCACCTGACCTCCTTGTCCTCCAGAAGGTGGTGGGTATCTGTTTTGTGGGCAGGTTCTTGACCAGTGCCCTGGTTGACCGCAGGTATTGCATCCATCATTCCTTCCTCTTCCTGCACCACCTCGTCTCCTTCCTCTGAAACCTCCTGAATTGCCCCTGAAATTCCCTGCTGGATCATATTGTCTAGGACCATAGGGTGGGTATTGCTGAGGAACCTGGTTCCATGGAGGGACAGGATACAGAGTGGGAGCAGCCTGGTATGATGTTTGAGTGGGCGGAGCTGCCTGAGGCTGAGGCTGTCCAACTGCAGCCACCAGTTGTTTTTTTGGTTTTTCCCCTTTTCCTCCTAGTTCATTTTTTGCTTTTTGTAGCTGCACCTTTAAGAGCTGCAGCTGTAAGTCCTTAACATCCTCGTTCTTGTCATCAGTTTTAGCCTGAGCTTTAGTTAGGTTAAATATTAAATGTTTCTTCCAAGTGGCAAAGTCACAATCTTGGAGTTCAGGATTGTCATCCATTTTCAGCACAACTGACTCTGGTATTCCCCTCAGAACTGCTTTTCTAAACCACATACCTGGAACAGCACCTGGTCTACCAGGGTGTTGTCCGTTTTGTGAAACCCAATCATCTATGGCCTTCTCCAAGTATACTGCTGGATTGGTGCTTGGATCCCACTTAAATTGTTGGATACCCCCAGTGTTTTTTAGTGGGAATGCTGCTCTTAAAGCAGGTCCCACTCGCATCATTACCATGTGAATTGGTAAGTTATTTGGCTCTGTTGTGGTTCCTGCATCTTCTTCTATGGCCAGTACTTTAGAGCGGGAAGTGCATGCTGTCAGTATAGCTCTCAGATCACCCAAAGCCAAATCCTGGCCTGCTGTGCCTTTTTCCAGAGCAGCTAACCATGAGTATGCTCCTTCATGAATGTCTGGGAGTTGTGCCACCAGTGACTGAATGTCACCCAATCCAAAAGGTTGATAAACTGGCGGCTGACCAGGTTTCTTCTGAAGGAGAGGCAGCTGGTGGTGAGCTTCAGTTTCTTCTTCTTGTGCTTCTGCTTCCTGTTTGCTTTTTTCCAATGCCTCTCTTGTTTCCTCCCTTTCTCGCTCTTTTTGTGCTAGCAGGTCTTTGTCTCTTCTGTTCAGGCAATCTAATTCTTTGTCATAGGATGGAGTTCGGCGCATCCTACCGTCTCTCTGTGTCCATTCCTTTTCCTTCTGTCGTTGCTTCTGTTTTTCTCGAGTTCTCACTGCTTCCTCCGTTGCCTTTTCAAGTAACATACCTGATAACTCAGCAGCTGCTTCCTGTAGTAGTTCCTGAAATGGATTGATCTTACCGGTTTCTTTTTCTTGGTTTGTATCTATCATTTTTCCTGTTGCAACAATTGTAAGTGCCGTTGTTTCTTCTCCTATGTCCTCTTCCTGTTCTGGTTGTGAATTGGAATCCATTGCCTCTGCTGATGAGGGGTGTGGCTCTTTTTTGTGTTTTTGGGTTGTTGTCGGGTCAGTTAGTCCTTGGAATCGAGCAGAACTGTAAGCAAAGGCTTCTGCGTGGTTCCTTTTCACTTCCTCCCTTCTGAGATGTGTGAACCTTTTTTTCAGACTTCTTTCGTGTTCCTGTATCAGATACTGGTGGTGCGTTTGGAGCCTGAGTCCAGTTCAGCACACCTTTTGATATGGCAAGGCTGGGATAAATTCCGGTACTTGCGGTGGGGCCTTGTGGGGCGTATGGCGGAGGCTTTGACTTCCTCATATGTTTCTGAGCTTGATCCCACCATGCAATCCACTGATTATATTTTATTTTTCTACCGCTCTGTCTTTTTTTTTTCCTTTCTGTGCTTACCTTTGTTGAGGAAACCTGCTTTATTTTCCCGATCAGCTGCTTCTTCTTCCTTTATTTTTGCTTCCAATGCAAGATTATGCCAGATTATTGCCCAATTACCCGGGCTGTTAACATCTTTTCCTTTTTCCTTCATCAACTTGTCTGTATTCTTTCTCAACAGCTCCTTCTGCTTTTTTGCATCCTGTGGTTGGCAGGTAATACCTACCACTGTTTCCACACAAGCCAGCTGTTCACCCAATGTATTAGCCACAGCTCCTTGTCCCCATCCATCATCCATCATTTCTTGGTCAATCTCACCTTCCATTCTCACCCTTTATAACTATACTTACTCTGTTATCTCTATTATTCACTTTAACACCACATTCATCAAATATAACACAATCAAATTCAAACACAGCAAAGCACAGCATAAAACAGAGCCTTCTGAACCTGCTAACCACACCCTAGTGATGTCAGTTAGCCAAGTCCACGGACTCCAACCGTATTTCAAAACTCTTTTTCTGGTATTTTAGCAGCCTATTCCTAATAAAATATACTGCAGGGCCTCCAACCCAGTTCAAAGTTCTGGTATTTTAGCAGCTTATTCCTAATAAAATATACTGCAGGGCCTCCAACCCAGTTCAAAGTTCTGGTATTTTAGCAGCCTATTCCTAATAAAATATACTGCAGGGCCTCCAACCCGGTTCAAAGTTCTGGTATTTTAGCAGCCTATTCCTAATAAAATATACTGCAGGGCCTCCAACCCGGTTCAAAGTTCTGGTATTTTAGCAGCCTATTCCTAATAAAATATACTGCAGGGCCTCCACCCCGGTTCAAAGTTCTGGTATTTTAGCAGCCTATTCCTAATAAAATATACTGCAGGGCCTCCAACCCGGTTCAAAGTTCTGGTATTTTAGCAGCCCTATTCCTAATTAAAATATACTGCAGGGCATCCAAACCGGTTAAATGTTCTGGTATTTCAAAGTTCTGGTATTTTTGCAGCCTATTCCTTATAAAATATTACGCAGGGCCTCCAACCCGGTTCAAAGTTCGGGTATTTTAGCAGCCTATTCCTAATAAAATATACTGCAGGGCCTCCAACCCGGTTCAAAGAACCCAATACTTGTTACACTCGTCAGTGTAATCTTAATTGGTTCACACTTTTTAGGAATTTAGCAATTCATTCATATAGAATAACCACAGGGACTCCAACCCTAACCACACAATTTTTCTCTCCTTTCTCCACACACTATTACTTGCTGGTGTATTTTAGCCTCTTAATTACTAGGTGTTTGGACAATAGGAAATAATTAAATCAAGCAGAAAACTGCTTACCTTTTAGTTGGCGCCACCTTTTGTCCAAACCCCGTTCATTCAGAGATGTCCTGATGGTCCTCCGTTCCTCTGATCCTATTAATTTAGGACTCAGGATCCTGTTCGTGACGCCAATTTGTAGGATCCCCTATTAATTACTCTTATATATTATCTTAACACAGGTATTAAATTATATGGAGGAAATCTCAGCCCTTCAGTATGTTGAGAAATGAGGAGAGTTGAAAGTCTTTCCAAGTTTGCGCTGCAGCGGAGAATCGCCCGAAGCTGCAGAGAGTACAAGTCTCCCAGCCGCCCAAAACGATTCTGATTCTCCTGCTGAGACAGCTCTTTTTTATTCAAAACTGCACAAGGATAGTTACATATTCATTGCACAATACAATTCCAGTAACATCGAGTCATAAGCAACTGTGGCCTTGAGATAAGAGTAAGTATCACAGAGAAACAACTCCCTAGTTGTGGCAGAGCATGAGAACATTCTGTGTTCTTCTATTAACGGTGCAGTCTCAGCATAATCACGCTCTGGTTAAATGGACAAGTTCTGCAAAATAAGAGGAAATATCTTTGCATGCACAGTGTTATCTTAACTAAGCTGAGAATATATGTAACAAGCATCAAAATCTAAGTAAAACATCTCATAAGGCACTTCATAAAGCACAGTATAATAGAATATATTCAACACCAACCACTTTGCCTTTTGGTGGTGGCCTGAGGGTCTGGTGGTGCCAGTGGGAAGAGCAGCCTTTCTTCCATTAATCTGCTCTAGGGCAGCTGTAACTAGCTTACCATCATCAGTGTGTGAATGTATAGGTAAACAGATGAATGACTGACTGTAATGTAAATTGCTTTAGGCCATTTCCAACTAATCAAACTTTATAAAGCGTTTTCATACAAAATTGCATCTCATAGTGCTTTACAGATTAAAAAGACCCAACATAACCACATCCTTTTCCCCCTCAGAAATAAAAAGCAAGCCCCCCCAACTCCCATGCACGCGCACACCTAAAAGCCACAGTAAAACAGGACATTGGGCTGAGTACAGATGAGCCAGGAAATGCCATCATGGGAGCCACCTGCATCAGCAGCAGCAGATCAACGGCATAAGCCAAGGCCCTGATCCAGGCGCCAAAGGGAGGGAAGGCTGGTACCTCCACCCAAGCACTACCTGGAGACCACCCAGGCAGCCACAGCCCACCACGGCTCCCGAAGCAGAAGTTTCCCACAGAGGAAACACAGGAAGGAAGATTAAAATAATAGGTTGAGATATTAAAAAACACCTTGGATAAATATAAGATTAAATAGTAAAACACTTAAAATTTTAAAATTGTATTGTAAAACATGCTTGATTCAATTTTATCAAACATGTAGATCAATTAGACTAATCAATAAAATGTACTCATTCCTGATCCTATCCATTCTTGTCACCCCAAAGCAAATCTCAACATCTTGAGTTCTGCAACCTCCAGTTCTGCCTTGTGTATTTTCCTGATTGATACTGTCTCTAGACCGTACAATATTGCTGGTCTCACTACTGTCTTGTAAACCTTTCATTCTTGCTGAAACCCTTTTATTACACATCAATTTACTTTTATTTATATAGCGCCAATTCACAACAAATGTCATCTCAAAGCACTTTACAACAAAAATCTTTTCAATGCAATTATACAAACATTCCAATCAGTTAAAAGTTTTCTATGTAAGGAATCCCAGAAGATCGTGCTGAGGTATTGATTTGAGGTTGTGCCCGGATCATGCAGACTCCAAACACAGCTATTTCTCAGCAATCCCTCATACTGAGCAAGCATGTAGCGACAGTGGAGAGTAAAACTCCCCTTTAACAGGAAGAAACCTCCGGCAGAACCAGAACCTGGCTCAGTTCAAGCGGTCATCTGTTACGACCATCTGGGGGTCTGAGAAGACAGAGAAGAGACAGCATGGAGGATGCTCTGTGACTTTGAGCATCATCTGGATCGATGTTCCCCATCCTGCAGGGGGCATTGTAGCTGAGCATGGTACCAGACCATGTGGAGCTTCTATGGGGAAAAATACTGAGAGAAAACTGGGTTAACAATCACAATAACAGCAGATAAAATATATATGGAGAGTAGTAGGAGAGAAAAGTAGAAGAGAGAAGAGTAGTGGTCAGTCTGTCCTCCAACAGTCTAAACCTTTAGCAGTATAACTACAAAAATAGCTCAGGATAACCTAAGCCGCAATTATAACCTTTATGGCGACTGTGGCTCAGTGGTAGAGTTGGCTTGCAATTGGAGGGTTGTAGGTTCGATTCCAGCTTCCTCCAGTCACATGTCGATGTGCCCCTGGGCAAGGCACTTAACCCCAAAAACATCGGCCTACCGAGCCATGTTGGCTGTCGGGGTATGTATGTGAGTGTGAATGCTTCAATGTAAAGCACTTTGACTGGTCAGTATGACTAGAAAAGCGCTATATAGGTTCAGTCCATTATCAAAAATGAAGGTTTTAAGCCTAGTCTTAAAAAAAGAGTATCTGCGTCACGGACTAAAACTGGGAGCTGGTTCCACAGGAGAGGAGCCTGATAACTAAAAGATCTGCCTCCTATTCTACTTTTAGAAATCCTAGGAACTACCAGTAGACCTGCATTCTGAGAACAAAGTGATCTGTTAGGAACATATGGAACAATCAGATCTCTGATGTACGATGGAGCTGATTATTAAGGGCTTTATACGTAAGGAGGAGGATCTTAAACTCTATTCTGGATTTAACAGGGAGCCAAAGGAGAGAAGCCAAAACAGGAGAAATGTGATCTCTCTTTTTAATATTCATCAGAACTCTTGCTGCAGCATTTTGGATCAACTGAAGGCTTTTAATTGCATTTTGTGGACTTCCTGATAATAAGGAATTACAGTAGTCCAGCCTTGAAGTAACAAATGCATGGACTAGTTTCTCTGCATCACTCCTGGACAGGATGTTTCTGATTTTAGCAATATTCCGAAGGTGAAAGAAAGAAATCTTTGAAACCACTTTAATATGAGATTTAAATGTCAAAAATTACACAGAGGTTATTTACATTATTACCAGAGGCCAAATTAATGCCATCCAGATGAAGTGATTGATGTAGCAGTTTCATTTTTAAAGGTTCTGGTCTTCTTCTTCTAACTTCTGTCTTGTCTGAATTTAAAAGTAGAAAATTCAGAGTCATCCAGGTTTTTATGTCTTCCAGACATGCTTGTAATCTACCTAACTGATTGGTTTCATCAGGTTTTATGGATAAATATAATTGTGTATCATCAGCATAACTGTTGAAATTCATTCCATGCTGTCTAATTATTTTACCAATTGGAAGCATACATATAGTAAAGAGAATCGGTCCAAGCACAGAACCCTGTGGTACTCCACAAGTAACCCTTGAGCGTGTAGAAGATTTTTCATTGACATGAACAAACTGGAATCTGTTGGACAGATATGATTTAAACCAGCCTAGTGATGTTCCCTTTATCCCTACAACATGTTCGAGCCTTTCTAAGAGAATATTATGATGGACTGTGTCAAAAGCAGCACTGAGATCTAACAAGACCAGAACCGTCACAAATCCATTATCTGAGGTCATTAGAATATAATTAGTAACTTTTACCAGTACTGTTTCAGTGCTATGATGAGCTCTAAAACCTGACTGAAATCCCTCAAACAGGTTGTTGCTGTTTAGATGCTCACATACTTGATTAGCAACTATTTTCTCAATAATTTTGGATAAGAAGGAAGGTTAGATATAGATCTGTAGTTAGCTAAATCATCTTGATCCAGGGAGGGTCTCTTAAGTAAAGGTTTAATTACAGCAACCTTAAACTCCTGAGGCAGGTATCCATTTATTAAAGATAGATTGATCATGTCTAGAATATGGCCAGTAACCAGAGGGAACACTTCCTTTAATAATTTGGTTGGTATTGGGTCTAACATACAAGTTGAGGGTTGAGATGAAGCTAATATTTGTGATAATTCAGAAAATTCAACAGAATCAAAAAGGTACAGACATTAACATGGTTCTACAGTTCTCTCTGATACTGCCTCAGTTACTGAGAGAGAGTTAGTCATGTTTGGGAGAATGCCAATGATTTTATTCTTTATAGAATTTATTTTATTTATGAAAAATCTCATAAAGTCTTTGATGGACATGCGACCTTTCCAGGGTGTACCCCACCTCTCGCCCGCTGACAGCTGGAGATAGGCACCAGCGCCCCTGCGACCCCTTGAGGAATAAGCGGTTCAGAAAATGGATGGATGGATCCCATAAAGTCATCATTACTGAGAGAAGGGGGAATAGTTGGCTCAACAGAGCTATGACTCTGTGTAAGTTTGGCAACTTTACTAAAAAGAAACCTAGGAGTGTTTTTATTTACCTCTATTAATGACGAGAAATATGCTGTTCCAGCTTGTTGAAGGGTGTTTTTATAAAGTAATAGACTATTTTTCCAGGTTAGAAAGAAATCATTTAAGTGTGTAGAGCGCCATTTTCTCTTCAGTTTCCTAGTATTCTGCTTTAAAGTATGCAACTCTGCATTAAACGAGGGAGCCAGCCTCCTGTGGCTGATTACCTTCTTTTTTAAGGGGGCTACACTGTCAAGTGCCAAACGCAGTGAGGAAGTAATGCGTTAACCATAAATTTCTGAAGGGTTAGTGTTGGAATTACTACGGTCCACTGTGGTATTCTGAGACGGATAGGGAAGCAAAAATGGATTCTTTAAAACTTGTTACAGCATTGTCTTATAAAGTTCTACTGTAATGACATTTTCTTTCAGATTTTGGAAGGTTGGGTAAAGTAAATTCAAAGATTATCAAAAAATGGTCAGATAGGACTGGGTTATGTGGGAGGACTATTAGTTCATCACACTCAATGCCGTATGTCAGTACAATGTCTAAAGTGTGTTGACCAGAGTGTGTGGGTCCCTTCACTTTCTGAGTAAAGCCAGTCTAAGATAATATTAAAGGCTGCAGTTAGGCTATTACTTTCGATGTCCATGTGAATATTAAAATCCCCTATTATAATTACCTGATTAGTGTTTTAAACTAAATCAGATAAAAAATCTGAGATCTGGTCCAAGAATTGAGAGTAAGGGCCTGGTGGACGACACAAAACCATAAAAAAAGTGGTTTTAATGTTTTGCAGCTTGGATGAGGAAAACTAAGGATTAGATGTTCAAAAGAGCTGTAGTTAATAACTGGTCTAGGGCAAATTTGCAAATCTGAATGAAAGATGGTTGCAACTCCTCCTCCTCACCCAGTACTTCTAGGAATGTGAAATTTTTGATAATTGGAAAGAGTTGAATCATTTATAATTACAAAATCCTCCTGCTGCAGCCAGGTTTCTGATAGGCAAAATAGATAAATGTTATTATCACATATCAAGTCATTTACTAATAAAGTCTTTGAGGAGAGGGATCTTATGTTTAGTAAACCACATCTAATTACTCTATTTTCTTGTTTGGTCCGAGTCGGATTTATTTTAATGAGATTTTAAAAGTTAGCTTTTCTCAGGTTAACTTTTAGTCTCTTTGATTTAGGCCGTGGGTAAAACACTATCTCAATGGGGTATTGAGTGGGTAACAGTACAGAAGCTGCAGAGAGGTGGGTTAAACTACGACTCTGCTTCCTGGTCTGGACCCTGGTTTGTCAGTGTTTTGGAGGACTACTAAATCTGTCCAGATTCCTAGAAAGAAGAGCTGCTCCATCCAAAGTGTGATGGATGCCGTCTCTCTGGATCAGACCAGGTTTTCTCCCAAAAGTTTTCCAATTATCAATGTAGCCCACGTTGTTTGCTGCTCACACATAAATAAAAAGCTTGGTTAAAAAGGTTAGTTTTGAGCCTGTTCTTAAAAACATTAACGTTCTCTGTGGCCCTGAGACCCTCTGGCAGCCTGTTACAGAGCTGAGGGCCATAATAATAGAAAGACGTCTCACCATGAGTCTGTGTCCTGACTTTAGGGATGATAAGGAGAGGCTACCAGAGGAGCGCAGAGACCGCGAAGGTTCAAATGGTTAAGTAGTTCTGAAAGATAAGAAGGCCCAAGATCATTAAGACACTTGGAAAACATTCAAAAAACCTTCAAATCGATTATAAAATGTACAGGGAACCAATGCAGTGATTTTAATGTGTTCCCACCTTGTGGTCTTCATCAGGACACGTGCTGCTGAATTTTGTAGAAGTTGTAAACCAGATCTACTATTTTTTGGAACACCAGAAATCAGGGCATTACAGTAATCGATTCTACTGGTAATAAAAGCATGCATCAGCGTCTCCGTATTGGCCCGAGAGTGAATGGGGTGGACTCTGGAAATGTTCTTTAGTGATAAAAACCTATTTTAGTAATCTTTTTAATGTGAGGGATAAAAGTCAGCTCAGAGTCAAAAATCACACCCAGGTTCTTCACTTGTAAAGGATTAAAAGACAATGATTGTAGTTTTTGGAAACGTTTCTCTCTCTGAGCCTCAGGACCGATAACTAAAACTTCAGTTTTGTCCTGGTTGAGCTGGAGAAAGTTTTCTGCCATCCATGATTTGATGTCTAAAATGTAGTTAAAAAAATGCATCCATTGGCCGTGTGTCACCAGGAGACATGGAGATATACAACTGTGTATCATCAACATAACTGTGAAAGTTAACTCCATATCTTCTGATCCTAACCACACTGCCAAGAGGGATTATGTAAAGGTTAAAAAGCACTGGGCCTAAAACTGAACCCTGGGGCACACCACATGTGATCTCGTGGATCTTAGAGGACCAGTTATTCAAACTTACCATAAAAGTCCTGTCTGTGAGAAAGGACCTGAATCATTAATGAACAGCAGCAGAGAGGCCAATCTCTTTTAAACGAGTTAAAAGATTAGTGTTGTCTACTGTATCAAAGGCAGCGCTTAGATTGATTAGAACCAACACTGTCACCTTCTAAGCATCATAGTTTAATCTAAAATCTTTAAAAGGGCCATTTCGGTGCTGTGGTTCACTCTGAAACCGGACTGAGATTTCTCTAGGACATTATGAGTGTTAATAAAATCATAAGTTGAAGTAAAACAAGCGTTTCTAAAACTTTGCTTAAAAATGGTGAATTAGACACTGCTAGGAAGTTGTTAAAATAATAAAAATCTAAATTGCTCTTCTTAAGCAGGGGCCACCACCCCTTTAAAGGCAGCAGGGAAAAAATCGTCTGAATGGAGCAATTCATCATGGTTAAAATACTGTATCTACAAAAATCCATAAAACTGCCTAAAAACTAAGTGTGAATTGGGTCCAAAACACATGTGGTGGGCCTCACCAAGGCGAAACCTTTATCAAGAGTCCCAGCATTCACCAGGACAAAACTGTCCAGCTTTTCCTCTGGTAAAGACACATGCTGAGATTTGTCTAAAACTATGTTAGCTTGAGAAGATAAAATATTACATAAAAATATCACGTTCAGTGTGTGAGGGGGTTTTCGGATATAAATTAGTAATTTGGGATTATTTTTATGTTCTGAGATGATTCTGGAAAAGTATGCATTTCTGAAATTTCTTACAGTGCTACTGTAAGCTTTGAGTCGTTTTATGTATATTTGATGGTTTATTGTGATTTTATTTTTCCTCCATTTTCTGTCTGCGAACTGGAGCATGACACGGGAATCAATTGTCGCTCCCGTCCCGTCCCGATCCCAAAAAAATACTCCCGTAGCGTCCCTATCACGTGACAGCTCCCCCAAAAAAATCTTGTCCCAAAAAAATCCAGAGAGAAAGACTCCCGTCCCGACAAAAATCCTGTAGATTAGTAATTTACCTCCTATGGCGCTCGCTCCCCCCGCCCCCCTTTGAACCATAGCCTAGCACAGTATCAAAGATCATCTATTTAGCTTTATCCGCCATCTATAACCATATCCTGCATTCTCGTTTGGCCACCTTACCACGTCATGAATGGACTCGATTCGTCTGACTACCAAACCATTAAGATACACAAATTTTCAGTCGGATATCATATACTTACCAGTTTATCCAGGTGGTATGGCAACAACGTAGCAGTTTCAGTTTTGGTGCGTGCAGTGTAGTAGACCCCATGGAATTGCATTTTGCAACGGAGTTAATAACCACACATTGGCACCGCATCGCAGCGACATTTTTTAAAGCTAATCCCCTAATATCTGACAAGATAAATGTAAAAAAAAAAAAAATATATATATATATATATATATATATATATATATATATATATATATATAATTTCCGGTTTCCCGTCCGATCCCGTGGTTTATTTCCTGTCCCGTCCCGATCAAGTTACCAACAGTGAAATTGACTCCCGTCCCGCGGGAATCCTGCAGGAATCTCGTAACCTGTGGGAATCCCGAAAAATTGTCACCCTCTACTGTGAACCTTCAGCTCCTGTTTAATTTTGAAGGTCTTTGTTTCTCCAATGGTGTTACAACTTTAGGGTGTATACTTGAGTGGAGCCAGAAAGTCAAGACCAGATTTAAGCCTACTGTTAAAATCATTGACAATAAAATCACGGGTGGCAGGTAAAGGTGATAGAGGAAATTTAAGAAAAACTTAATTAACATTATTAATAATATATATTAAAAAACATACAGTAGTGGTCAGAGTTTATTTTCACCAACTGATTGCCTCAAATAAGAGAAATCCCAAAGTGTTCTTTGACACGATCAGTTCCATCGTCTCCCCTGCTGCCACGGCTGTCGGCGAGTTGCAATGAGCTCTTGAACTTCTTTGTTGACAAGGTTAGAGAGATAAAAAACAAACCTCCCTCCACTAAGGCCCATGATGGCCCTCCACCTCAGAGCTGGTCATCCTTCAAGGCAGTCACAAGGGGATCTTGTATCCAATATAAACAGTATGAAGGTGTCCTATTGTTGTCTGGACGTTGTTCTGGCCCGGCTCTTTGTTAATATTTTAGATTCAATAGGACCGTTGATCACTAAAATGTTTAACATGTCACTTTCAGCTGGTGTATTTCCATGCTCCCTTAAACATGCCGTTGTGGAACCGCAATTAAAGAAACCTACATTGGATCCAACTCATCTTCAGAATTTTAGACCTATATCTAAGATCCCGTTCTTGGCCAAAATCCTGGAAAAGTTGGTCTGCAATCAACTTACAACGTTCCTGGAGGCAAACAACATTTTTCGACACTTTTCAGTCAGGTTTTAGGAAGTTTCATTCCACGGAAACAGCATTACTGAAAGTGTCCAGCGACATCATGATGGCTGCCGACGCTGGTCAATGTTCTGTCCTGGTCCTGTTAGACCTGTCGTCTGCATTCGACACGGTGAACCATGGCATTTTGTTTTCTAGACAGGATACGGTTGGCATGTCATGCCCGGTGTTAGAGTGGTTTGGATCTTATCTGACTGGTAGAACTTTCTGCGTGTCCTCTAATAACATGCTGTCTAAATCCGCGAACTTACAGTGGGGTGTACCCCAAGGCTCGGTACTTGGCCCTCTTTTGTTTTTAATTTACCTGCTCCCTTTGGGTGAGCTGATCCAGCAGTTTAGTGATGTCTCCTATCATTTGTATGCAGACGATCTCCAGCTGTACTGCTCTTTTAAGCCCTCAAAACCCCAGAAACTGGTTTCACTAACTAACAGCCTGGCCAAAATTAAACTATGGCTAACTGATAATAGCCTCCAGCTGAACTCCAGTAAAACGGAAACTCTGGTTATAGCCCCGGACAGTGTTGTCCCTCTTATTACCTACCACCTGGGCGACCTCAGCAGTTCCGTAAAAAGAAGTCTGAGGAACCTTGGAGTAATTCTTGACGAAGGCATGTCCCTTGAACGTCACACAAAACAGCTGGTAAAAATTGCAATTTCCATCCGCGCAACATCTCTAAGCTCAGACATATGGTCTCAAGCCATGAGCTAGAGATGGTTATCCACACTTTTGTTTCCTCGCGACTGGACTACTGTAACAGCCTGCTTACATGTCTTAGCAAAAAAGATTTGGCACGTTTGCAATTAGTCCAGATTCTGCTGCAAGGCTTTTGACCCGCACCCACAGGAGAGCCCACATTACTCCCATCCTGAGATCCCTACATTGGCTCCCTGTCACACATAGAATTCATTTTAAAATCCTGGTGCTGACTTTTAGGGCTCTTCATGGTCAGGCACCGGATTACATTAAGGCCCTGATCCAGCCTTATGTTTCAATCAGGAGCCTGAGGTCCTCCTCTCAGAACCTGTTGATGGTCCCCCGCACTTGTTTTAAGACCAGGGGTGACAGATCATTCCAGGCTGTTGCCCCTCGCCTTTGGAATGATCTTCCCCAGTCTCTGCACATGTTAGAGTCAGTGGACGGTTTCAAAGCTCAACTGAAGTCACACTTGTTTCGGCAGGCGTTCTCGACCCACCCCACATAGCCTTTGTGTTTTATATTACTGTTGTTTTCTTCTGTACTTGTTTTTAGAACTGACGTATAGATGTACTGTTTTTCTGTTTGCTTTTAATTGTAAAGCGCTTTGTGACTCTGGTCTGTGAAAGGCGCTATATAAATAAATTTTACTTACTTACTTACTAGACAGCCAAGTCAACAACAGAAGACACACTGATGGACAGGCCTTACATGATGTTCAGGGTGTGTCCTCTTTTCATAAAGGATCTAAACGGTTATCTATATGTAGATTAAAACCAGCAGCTGAAATTATACAGAATTGATAAAAACTTTGAAAATTCTTGAAAAAAAGTGCACTCTTTTTAGGAGGCCTATGAACTGTGACACATAAAATCTGAGGAGTGCTAAACATCAAAAGTGCTACAATGATCAAACAAAACCGGTTTGGCAGAAAGGGTTGATGAACTTATAAAAGCAGTTCTGCTTCCCCTTTTGCTACTCCTCGTTGAATAAGTGAAATTAAAATTTGGTGGGTGTAAGAACAGCTGGGGCATCTGCAATCAGCCATGTGTCCATTGAAAATAAACAATGAATATTATGGTCTAAAATTAGATAATTTATTATGAAAGTTTTATTCAACGGAGAGCAAATATTTAAAAGTGCCATATTTATAGTTATTGCAGATGGACTGACTGTATGACTTACTGGAGGGGGCTATTTTAAAGGTTGAGATTTTTGGGGTTGTATTTGTTCGGTTTATGATTATTTGTCTGCTGTCTGCTGATAACAGGTATGAATGATGTAGGGCAAGGTCCAAGTCTGATTATAGTTTATAGGATCAGGGACCAGCTGGACATCAGGATGTGGTGGAAGGGGCAGAGAGGGGAGGGGCAGCTGGTACTGTTGTGGTGGACAGGAGAGGATATGGGTATGCCAGGCTCATAGCCAGCATGCAGGTGCCTTGTCTTTTAAGGTGTAGTCCATCTGCCCCAGAAAATGTTAAAATGATGTACAAAACAAAAATCATGCATCCCGATGGCAGAGGAAAACCAAGTGTTCAGATATGAAAGCCTGCTAAAACAACCAATTCCTCTGCCAACAGTGGGGGTGGGGCCAGAAATAAAAACAGATATGTGTGTGTTTTAAGAGATTAAACTAACGAATACAATCCAGCTTCAGGAGCTCAGACTGCTGTTTATGAAAGTCATTGGTTCCAGTGCGAATTGTAACTTTATTCACAGCTATGTGATGTTAGATGAGGTCCAGGATCTGTTCAACAATATCCTTAATGGTGGTTCCATCAAAACACAAACTGAGGGTCCTCTCATCCTTACATTCCGAATAATGGAGTCCCCGATGATGAACTTGATGGGCAGCTAGTCTGCATGTTGATGTTGGGCAGAGAATCTTTCACCGTCCAGGCCCTGCTGGATGTCAGGCAGATTAACTTCCCCAGGACTGCAATGATGTGTAGTCAGCGCTGAAGGCTCGTTCCATGGGTTCGGGGTGTAGTGGCGAGTTTTGGCTGTGGTCCTGTATTTGGCGCAATGTGGATGGTTGTCGGATTCCAGCTGTTGCTTCAGCTGCTGGGATGGGTGGCAGTCCTACGGAACTGTGGGGCTTTGGGACAGTCATAGGGATAGTCAGTGGAGGGAAGTCAGGCCCCAGGGCACCGAAACAGTTAAACAATGGCAGGCCGGGTGAAGGAGAACAGTGGCAGCTGCTAGTAGCAGCAATACTTTAAAATAGATCCTGTAAAGAACACAAAGCCAATGGAGTGAGCGTAGAAGAGGAGTAATATGGTCAGATCGTTTTGTAGCAGTTAAGAGACACACAGGTGCATTCTGGATCAACTGCAGAGGGCCAAAGAAGGATGGATCCAATCTGGTATAAAGGGAGTTACAATAGTCCTGTCTCCAAGTAACAAATAGGTGAATTGCCTTCTCAAAATTATTGGCCGGAAGGTATGGCTCATCCTTCACCAAGATCCTGACATTATAAAAACTGTCCTGGCCAACAGAGCTAACTTCCTGAGACAGCTTTAAAGGAGAAATATTATGAAAAAATCCCTTTTCCTGGGATTCAGGGTGTTATTGTGTGGCTCTGGTGCATATACATGCATACAAATCTGGAAAAAAAAACACATCCATGCTGTTTTGAGTGAGATAGGGTTTCCTTAATTGATCTAGCATTCAGTGTCTGATTGAGCTGTTCAAAATCTGTCTGGCTTCTACATCACAAGCCAGAATATTGGAATATCCACACCTCCTCAGGGCACTGTCTCCACCTTCTCAGAGCCCTGTTTCCACCCAGCAGGTACAGCAGTAAACAAAAGTTACCATTCAGATTATGGAACACCATGTTGAAGCTCCACGCAAAATGCTCAGTTTTTGGCTGGTCAAAAGAGCTCATAACACTTAATCAGTCCCAGTCGAGGAGGACAGAAGAGCTGCATGGGTTGAATTTTATTTTTTATGGTAAGATGCTGACGGTAAGAGCGGGGAAGACAGGAGATCTGCCGCCGAACTGAGCAGCTGAAAACCGGGAAGAAGATAAGAGATCTGCCGCAGAAGGGCGGCATAGATTGGCTTTATTTTTTATGGTAGGAAGCTGGTGGTAAGGGGGGGCAATACGGAGGACCTGCCGCCGCAAAGGGCTACTCAAACTCCGGGCAGAAGACGATAGACAAGCTGCCGATCTGAGCTACTCAAACCCTGTGAAAGACTGAGGATATGCAGCCGCAGGGAGCTCAAAGAGTGGGGTCTCCATGGTGCTAGAGAGCTGGAGTCAGCAAAATCCAGATGGAAGGCTTTAGAGTCGGCGTCTCAGGAAGATATCGGAGTGCCAGGTAAGCAGTTAAATATATTCTTTTAAATTTAAGTAATTTCTTCAATAACCATTCAGAAGTATCTTGCTGAATTCTCTGAGTATCGGGATCTCAGAAGATTCTCCTCCTACGGGAGCAGATTCTGGTTCAAACATTTATGGTGAACGCTGAAGTTACAGGGAGTCGAAATGAAGAAAGTAGAGGACTTTAGGTACTTAGGGTCAACAGCCCAAACCAATGGAGAGTGTGCAAAAGAGGTGAAGAAGCATGTGAAAGTTGATTGGAATGGGTGGAGACAAGTGTCAGGTGTGTAAAATCACTGCATTGGCGCCCCGTATGGTTTAGGATCGATTTTAAGGTTCTTTTAATGGTTTAATGGTAATGTCTTAATGGTCTTGGGCCTACTTATCTTTCAGAAATGCTTTTACCATATGAACCCTTGCGGTCTCTGCGCTCCTCTGGCAGCTGTCTCCTCATCATTCCCAAAGTCAGGACACAGACTCATTGCGACGCATCTTTCCATTATTATGGCCCTCACCTCTGGAACAGGCTGCCAGAGGACCTCAGGGCCGCAGAGAACCTTCATGTTTTTAAGAGCAGGCTCAAAACGTACCTTTTTAAACAAGATTTGAACTAATTATTATTTATTGATATATTTTTAACTGCTCAGCATGTTTTACCTGATTTAATTTTTAGTTTAGCTTTTAACTGTTGATTTATCAATCTGCTTTGCATTTTTATCTTGATTCTATCTTATCATTGTTTTACACTTCATATTTTATATATTTTACACACTTTATATTTTAACTTATTTTACATATTTTATTTATTTCCTTCCAGTGTTTCCTCTCTGGGGCCCCCTGCATCGGGAGCGCTGGTCGGCTGTGGCTGCCTGGGTGCCCCCCAGGTAGTGCTTGAGTTGAGGTGAAAGTACCATCCCTCCCCCCTGTGGGCACCCTGGGTCAGAGGAGGGAGGAATGTCTCAGAGACTCAATTCAAGAATGAAAGGTGTACAAGACAGTAGTGAGACCAGCAATATGGTACAGTCTAGAGATAGTATCAATCAGGAAAATACACAAGGCAGAACTGGAGGTTGCAGAACTCAAGATGTTAAGATTTTCTTTGCGAGTGAATAGAATGGATAGGATCAGGAATGAGTCCATCAGAAGGACAGCTGATGCTTTGGGGATAAAGTCAGGGAGGCCAGACTGAGACGGTTTGGACATGTTAAGAGGAGAGATGATAATCATATTGGTAGAAGAATGCTGAGGATGGAGTCACCAGGCAAGAGGCAGAGAGGAAGACCAAAAAGGATATCTGTTGATAGAGTGAAAGAGGACATTAAGTTAATTAGTGTGAGGACAGAGGACGCAAAGAATTCGTCTAAATGGAGACAGATAATTCGCTGTGGCGACCCCTGAAAGGAAAAGCCGAAAGTGAAATAAGAAGGAATGTTTTTACAATGGTATTGAAATTACCTTTCTTGTAAAGTCCCAAAGTCACAGCAAACAATCTATCAACTAAGTACGACTGGAAGAACTGAAGGACAGTGCTCCTCAGCCCAACACAATGCTCTATATATGATAAAAGTTTATCATGATGGACTGTTGGGGAGCATTCGATTAAAAACAGAAATTTAGGAAAAAGATAAAAAGAACATTTATGTAAAACATTTATATTAGAAAATTACTGAAAGGCAGCTCTAAACAGTAGCTGTCAGGATCCGGCAGGATCCAGTAGAGGGAGCCATTTCCCCTTTCCTTCCACAGGTACTGAGAGTTGGACAGACACACCTGGAGCTGGTTACCTCATCAGCAGCATCGGCAGCATTTAGGAGGAGTGTTTCCACCAGACGAGTGTCATATTATTCCGTTCCTAGGAGTGGTAACTGACCTCTACTCTTCTCTAATGAGAGGATAATTCAGTCTCGACTAACCTGAATTGTCCTCCTTGTTCTCCAGTCGTCCTCCCGAGTAACTCCCGCCGATCTTGATTTCTTCGGTGGTCCTCGGCGTCACTCCAGGGTCTCTGTCTCAGTCTCCACCACTGACGTTCAACCCTCTGGGGTTGTGGCCGCTCCTCCTCCATCAAATTGCTGCCACCACTCCAGGCTGTTCCGTCCTGGTGCTCAGCACTACAAACACCTGTAACCAAGAGAAGTCACCTGACATTCTTAAGGCTTAAATAAACCTTTGTTTACTGGATCCTAACCTCCCTCTCCAGTCTGGATCTTCAGTTTCCCAGTGAGTCATTCATTCTCCTTCAATCTTCTAAATCATTCCTCAAAGAAGAAGAATCTTACCTCATGTCCTTACCTTCCAGCGGTGTCCTCTGCATACCACCAGTCTAGTCCATTCTCCTCTGATTCCAACCTGCAAACCTTAAAATAAAACTTCTTAAATCTTTCGTGGAGTCGTGTGCGTTTCTGTTTAACTTAAGAGTCAACTAAAAACCAACCAAGACATAATCATCTGACCAACTCAACTCTGTTACACAGTTACGCTCGGCTCTCTCAGAACAGGGAGCCATGTTAGGTAGACACAAAACTTTACTTCTGAGTCCGGTCCAACAGCAGCAAGGTTATCAGCAAGGATTTAATCAGATAACTCAAATGTTAGACGAACTCCGTTCCGCCAGATCCAGAACCGCGTCTTCGAATAACCCGGGAGCACCTACTCAGGTAGTTTTATCTCCAGCCTTCAGAGAAGTCGTTTCTCCTCCACCAGAACCATTTTCAGGAGAAAAAAGTAAAAGTAAAGGTTTTCTTATGCAATGTGCCCTGGCCTTTCACAGATCTCCAACCCAGTTCTCTTCTGATTCAAACAAAATATCCAGCTGTATTGCTTTATTTCGTGATCGAGCCCTTCAATGGGCAAATGCCCGTTTCAGCCAAACAGATCTAGCCACTCTAACTTACCGTGAGTTCATCACACAATTTGAACTAACCTTTTGCCCCTCAATTGGCGAACAAGAGACAGCTAGATGCCTGTGGAGTCTTAAACAGGGTGACAGGTCCATGGCTGAGCTCTCAATTAACTTCTGCATTCTGGCAGCTGAATCCGGCTGGAATAGACCGTTGTTAAAGTCTGCATTTTTTCAGTCCTTAAATGAAAATATAAAAGACCAACTGGCTACACGCGATGAACCTCATTCCTTGGACGACCTTATTAAATTGGCTATTAAGATTGATTCACGTATCAGGGAAAGATCAAGAATCAAAGCACAATATTCACCTTTTCCAGCTGTCTTTCAGTCAAAATCCAGTCCTGTTCCAGATTCCTGTTCAGAGGGTATCTTCTCCAACGATGAGTCGGAGCCCATGCAAATCGGGAAGACTCGGCTCAATCCGGCCCAGTGTCAGAAACGTGTGGAGGACCGGGCCTGTCGGTACTGCGGCATTAAGGGACATTTCATTCCTGCCTGCCCAGTTCGCCAAAAAAGGGGGAGCCTGTCGCTAAGACTGGGAGTTATGACGGGCTCCTCATCCCAACCTCCCAGACTACTATTTCCAGCTACTCTTGTGGTATGTGATCGCCGTAAATCCATTAATGCTTTGATTGATTCAGGTTCTGAAAAAAATTTGAACAGTCCCCAGTTGGTTCAACAACTTTTGGCCCCTGTAGAATCGCTTCACCAAACTTTCCACGTCTCAGCATTAGATGGACACCAGTTAACTACCATTTCTCAGCAAACCAAGGCTCTCACCCTCATTACTTCTGGTAATCACCATGAGGAAATTACTCTGTTTGTATTCCCTATCAAAGATTCTGATATAGTTCTTGGATTTCCTTGGCTGGAAAAACATAACCCTGTCATTAACTGGTCCAAAAAACATATTGAATCCTGAAGTGTTGCTTGTCATGCTAATTGTCTACATTCTGCGGTTCCTCACTGTGAAACAACTGAGAGTACAGAACCTCTACCTGACCTCCCTTCAGTTCCTTCAGAATTTCACGACATCTATCCTGTTTTCAGTAAGAAAAAAGACCTTTCACTTCCACCTCACTGTCCGTACGATTGTGCCAATTGATCTCAAGCCTGGTTCCCCTCTGCCTGCTGGTAGACTCTTTAGCATGGCCCAAAAAGAAAGACAGGCTATGCAGAAGTATGTCAACAAGTCTCTAAAGGCTGGGTTGATCCGCCCGTCCAACTCTCCCATGGGTGCTGGGGGGTTTTTTTTGTTGCAAAGAAGGACAAAACTCTCCGTCCGTGCATTGATTACAGAGCCCTTAATAACAACACCATAAAAAAATTATATTCCTTACACATAATTTCTTCCACTTTTGAACCAGTCCGTGAAGCCAACATCTTCACAAAATTTGATCTCCGCAACGCTTACCATTTAATCAGAATCCGAGTAGGAGATGAATGGAAGACCGCCTTCAAAACACACATAGGTCATTTCGAGTACCTGGTCATGCCGTTTTGCTTATCCAATGCTCCAGCAGTTTTTCAAGTCCTCATTAATGATGTCCTCCATGATTTCCTAAATGTTTTTGTTTTTGTATATCTCGACGACATTCTGTTTTTTTCCAGAAACATGCGAGAACATAGAGTCCACGTCCAACAGGTCCTGAATAGGTTATTGGAAAACAGTCTATTCGTCAAAGCCGAGAAATGTGAGTTCCACAAATCATCTGTTGTCTTTTTGGGGTACATTTTTGACGCAGGACGTATGAGGGCGGATCCAGCCAAGATCCAAAGAGTGGAGGAGTGGCCCACCCCTGAGACCAGAAAACAGCTCCAACAATTCCTCGGCTTCGCCAGTTTCTACAGGCGCTTTATCAGAGGTTTTAGCATCGTTGCAGCCCCTCTCACTGCTCTGACATCCTCTAAACATGTTTTCTCCTGGATGCCAGAGGCGGACAGTGCATTTAAGGAACTCAAACATCGTTTCACCCAGGCTCCCGTCCTGATTCAACCTGACCCTGAGACCAATTCATCCTCGAGGTCGACGCTTCTAACACCGGCGTTGGCGCAGTGCTCTCTCAACATTCCATGGCCGATGGTAAGCTCCACCCATGTGCCTTCCTTTCTAAACGATTTTCTCATACAGAGAGCCGATATGATGTTGGGGACCCGGGAGCTCTTGGCCATTAAACTCGCTTTGGAGGATTGGAGGCAATGGTTGGAGGTAATCAAATTACCGATTCTGGTTCTAACCGATCACAAGAATTTGTACTACCTCAGGAATGCCAAATGCCTTAACCCCAGACAGTTTCGTTGGTCCCTGTTTTTCTCCAGATTCAACTTTGACATCACCTTCAGACCAGGATCTAAAAACGTCAAACCGGACACTCTGCCCCCCTCTGGTCTCCTGCAACCTTTGTCCATCCCGGCCTGCCCTTGGCCCCAAATCGCCCTGGACTTTGTTACTGGTCTTCCACCTTCCAAGGTCATTGATCAATTTTCGAAAGCCTGCCACCTAGTGGCCTTATCGAAACTCCCCTCTGCAGTCCAGATGGCAAAAATACAGTTTAACCACGTCTTTCGTTTGCATGGTATCCTTTTAGAAATCATCTCAGATAGAGGTCCTCAATTCTCATCTCAGATTTGGAAGGAGTTTTGCCACTCGCTTCTGGCCGAACCATACTTGTCCCCAGGTTTCCACCCTGAAACTAATGGCCAGTGCAAAAGACTCAACCATTCTGTTCCTAGGAGTGGTAACTGACGTCTACTCTTCTCTAACCCAAGAATAATTCAGTCTCGACTTACCTGTGTTGTCATCCTTGTTCTCCAGTCGTCCTCCCGAGTCACTCCCGCCGATCTGGATTTCTTCGTTGGTCCTCGGCGTCACTCCAGGGTCTCAGTCTCAGTCTCCACCACTGACGTTTGTCTCTTTGGGGTTGTGGCAGCTCCTCCTACATCACATTGCTGCCACCGCTCCAGGTTGTTCCATCCTGGCGCTCAGCACTACAAACACCTGTAACCAAGAGGATTCACCTGACATTCTTACGGCTTAAATAAAACTTCGGTTACCGGATCCTAACCTCCCTCTCCAGTCTGGATCTCCAGTTCCCCAGTGAGTCATTCATTCTCCTTCAATATTCTAAATCATTCCTCAAAGAAGAAGATTCTCACCTCATGTCCTCACCTTCCAGCGGTGTTCTCCGCATACCACCAGGCCAGTCCATTCTATATTTATTTATATAGCACCATTTCACAACAGATGTCATCTCAAGGCCCTTTACAAGAAGAGTTATCACAATACAATGTTTAATTTAGGGAACATAAGAACCACAGAAGATTGCATCGTGACTTCTCAGCAATCCCTCACACTGACCAAGCATATCTCCAGCCAGCGACAGTGGAGAGGAAAAACTGCCTTTTAACAGGAAGAAACCTCCAGCAGAACCAGGCTCAGCATAAACGGTCATCTGACGAGACCGTCTGGGTTTGGAGAAGGCAGCAGAGACACAGAAAGTGCAACAGAACTGATGCAGAAGCAGAAGCTGGTAGCAGGACGTGGAGAACGTTCCTCCACTGGAATGGCATCTTAGTCAGGGTCGTCAAGCAGGGCAGGAGCACCTACTGTAGGAAGAGACTAAGAGAAAACAGGTTAGCGCTTGAATTGACAGCACATCATGCAGTTGGGGAGAAGTAGGAGAGAAAGTAGGAACAGACCCTAATAATGTCCTCCAACAGCCTAGCCTAAAGCAGCATAGCTACTAACAATAACCTGTCTCCTAGCTACTAGGAGACCTAGCTACTAACACTTTCTACCTGGCTTATATTAATCAATCTCTACCTAGCTACTCTACCTTATCCTGTCTCTTCCTAGCTTTTGACACTCTACTAGACTACTAACATTAACCTGTCTCTTTCCAGCTACCTATCTAACCTGTCTCTAACTACCTATTAACCTGTCTCTAACTGTAAGCTTTGTCAAAGAGGAAAGTTTTAATCCTAGTTTTAAATATATTGACAAGTTGTCTGCTTCACGAACCAACCCTGGGAGCCGGTTCCATAGGAGGGGAGCCTGATAGCTGAAAGATCTGCCACCCATTCTACTTTTAGAAATCCTAGGAACTACCAGTAAACCTGCAGTCTGAGAGCGAAGGTCTCTGTTGGGAACATATGGAACAATCAGGTCTCTTATGTATGATGGAGCTAGATTATTAAGGGCTTTATATGTCAGAAGGAGGATCTTGAATTCTATTCTAGATTTTACTGGGAGCCAGTGAAGAGAAGCTAAAACAGGGGAAATGTGATCTCTTCTTTTAATATTCATCAGAATCCTAGCAGCAGCATTTTGAACTAACTGAAGACTTTTAATTGTATTCTGTGGACTACCTGATAATAGACAGTTACAGTAATCCAGCCTTGAAGTAACAAAGGCATGGACTAGTTTTTCAGCATCACTCCTGGACAGGATGGTTCTAATTTTTGTAATATTCCTAAGGTGAAAAAAGGAAATCCTACAGACTTCTTTAATGTGAGATCTAAATGACATATCTTGGTCAAAAATAACACAGAGGTTCTTTGCTTTATTACTGGAGGCTAATTTAATGCCGTCCAGGTGAAGGGGTTGACTAAGTAGTTTCTTTTTCAGAGCTTCTGGTCCAAAGACGACAACTTCTGTTTTATCAGAATTCAGAAGCAAGAAGTTTAGAGTCATCCAAATTTTTATGTCTTCCAGACATGCCTGTAGTCTACCTAACTGATTGGATTCATCAGGATTTATGGATAGATATAGCTGTGTATCATCTGTGTAACTATGGAAATTTATCTCATGTTGCCTAATGACTTTACCAATAGGAAGCATATATATAATAAAAAGGATCGGCCCAAGCACCGAGCCCTGTGGTACTCCGCAAGTAACCATTGAGGCCGAGGAAGATTTATTGTTTACCTGAACAAACTGAAATCTGTTGGAAAAATAAGATTTAAACCAACCTAGTGCTGTTCCTATTACACCGACACTTTGAAGCCTTTCTATGAGAATATTGTGATCAACAGTGTCAAAGGCAGCACTGAGATCTAACAGAACCAGAATGGTCACCAGTCCATTGTCTGAGGCTATGAGAATATCATTAGTAACCTTCACCAGAGCTGTTTCAGTGCTATGATGAGCTCTAAAGCCTGACTGAAACTTCTCAAACAGCTCATTATTGTTTAAATGCTCACACATCTGGTGTGCAACTATTTTCTCAAGAATTTTAGATAAGAAGGGAAGATTAGATATCGGTCTATAGTTAATTAAGTCGTTTTGATCAAGAGATGGTTTCTTAAGTAGAGGTTTAATTACAGCAATCTTAAACTCCTGTGGTACATATCCATTGATTAAGGATAAATTCATTATATCTAAAATTGGAGCAGCAATCAAAGGGAAAACCTCTTTTAAAAGTTTAGTTGGGACTGAGTCCAACATGCAAGTTGAAGGTTTAGATTAAGCTAATAATTTTAGTACATCAGAAAGTTCGGCTGCATTAAAGCAGTTTAAGCATATTTTAGGTTCAACCATTATTGATGCTGCCTCATCTGAAGAAGCAAGCATATTGGGAAGGTTCCCATTTATCTTATTTTTTATAGTCTATTTTATTTATAAAAAATTGCATGAAGTCGTCCCTACATCTTTCTTTACTTAAATATTTCTTGGAGTCCTGTGTGTTTCTGTGTAACTTAAGAGTCAACTAAAAACCAACCATGACAGTAGCATTTTAATCATTGATTTAAACCCTAGGCGTATTTTGAAGCTTATTTCTCGAAAAATGCTTACGCATGAAAAATTTGTATTTTTCAGCAACCAAAAGGAGTATTTGAACACTTTTGGTGTCATTGTAAAGGTGCCATTGAGTAGAATTGATAGATATGTCATTATGCATGTTATCTGTTACTGGTTAAGAGAAATTGAAGATGGAACACAGCAGAAATGTATTTCTTTTTTGCTCCGCCTAAAAAAAAACATAGTTCTATATTGAAAAACTCTATGGATATTGCTTGAATGGCAGTGATTACTCAATAAAATATAAATACAACATGTGGACATTATCTCTGCAAAAGTTGAAACTGATTATGTGAAACAGGACAAGACTAGAGAGGTTTTAGTACAGGCATATCAGGCGAGGTGTCCAGTTTGGCACAAACAGTGCCATTTCTATTTCTGTTGTGTAAAAGTTATTTTTTTCATTTCAATATCACATAGTATTCAGTAGACATAAAATAAACACTTTTGGGCATCTTTCTGGTGACATTTATCAGATATAAACAGTGAAAGCAGTGAAACAAAGTTATGTCCGTGCGTCTTGCGCCATCTTGTGTCATAAGACGGTCTTGCCGACTGACAATTTTATTTTACGCATAAGACTTTCCCCTGGAGCTGATTGGTCAATTTGCATGAGTGACACCTCGTTGGAATCGTAGAAGCCTATAGAATAACGCCAAAACTTGCAAAACATTGACAATACAGTCAGCCAACCAGGGAGCCGAGAAAAGAGCCCAGTGGAAAAGCCAGGCATCATCGGAAACCACTAAATTGGTAAGATGTCTTACGCAGAACCGGATGTGCGTCAGCGTCCGCCATGATAAGATGCATCTGAATTGGGCTTCTAGTTCTGAAGGCGTTAAGGAAAGTGATCTGTATGCTAATTATCATAGCCACTTTAGCATAGGGACCCCTGATGCTAACTAACTGGTGATTAGGAGCTATGTGCCATCCCACAATTCCTTGCGCCACAGGTCAATACAAGTCGCCCGGCCCACCTCAAGTAAAGTAACAAAAATGGCCGAAAGAAAAACGACACACACATGTGAGTACAACAACCTCTTCCGGTTTATCTTAATATCCGTCATTAATATGCCTTTACGTTGCGTAATGACGTCGGGTAGAAAGGCTGTTCGAAATGGGCACATTCAATTCAATTCAATTCAATTCAATTCAGTTTATTTATATAGCGCCATTTCACAACAGATGTCATCTCAAGGCACTTTACAAAAAGAGTTATTACAATACAATGTTTAGTGTAGAAATTACAGAACCACAGAAGATTGCGTCGTGGAATTCTCAGCAATCCCTCATACTGAGCAAGCATGCAGCGACAGTGGGAAGGAAAAACTCCCTTTTAACAGGAAGAAACCTCCGGCAGAACCAGGCTCAGCACAAGCGGTTATCTGCCGCGACCGTCTGTGGCTTGGAGAATACATAACAGAGACACAGAAAGAGCAACAGAACTGATGCACAAGTTTGTTGCAGGACGTGGAGAATTTTCCGTCACTGCAATGCCATCTTAGTCAGGGTCGTCAAGCAGGGCTAATCCGGAGCACCTACTATAATAGAAAACAGGTTAGTGCTTGAATTGACAGCACATCATGCAGTTGGGGAGAAGTAGGAGAGAAAGTAGGAACAGACCCTAATAATGTCCTCCAACAGCCTAGCCTAAAGCAGCATAGCTACTAACATTAACCTGTCTCCTAGCTACTAGGAGACCTGGCTACCAACACTCTGTCTGAGTCCTCCTGACCCGTGGACGGTGTAGGGCCGGTAACGGCCCCCGTCATGCCGGGGTCTTCTCGGAGTCGGGTTGTTTGAGAATGCAGCCCAAAGTGGGTGGTAAACTCCATCTAAGGCTAAATACCGGCACGAGACCGATAGTCGACAACTATCTTAAGGAAAAATAGACAGAACTGAGAGGACAGAGTTGAAGAGGGCGAGAAACGTTTAAGAGATAAACGGGTGGGGTCCGCACAGTCTGCCCGGGGGATTCAACCCGGCAGGTAATGGGCGGCCGCACTGTGCGGGAGGATCCCCTTGAGGGACCTCTCTCCGGCGCTGGCTGGCCCCTGTGGGGCACATTTCTTCCGCGGCGGTAAGCCGCGACCGGCTCCGGATCTTTACCTGGCTTACATTAATCTATCTCTACCTAGCTACTCTACCTCTTCCTATCTCTTCCTAACTTTTGACACTCTGCCTGACTACTAACATTAACCTGTCTCTTCCTATCTACCTGTCTGACCTGACTCTAACTACCTATAAACATATCTCTAACTGTAAGCTTTGTCAAAGAGGAAAGTTTTTAGCCTAGTTTTAAAGATAGACAAATTGTCTGCTTCACGAACCAACCCTGGGAGCCGGTTCCATAGGAGGGGAGCCTGATAGCTGAAAGATCTGCCACCCATTCTACTTTTAGAAATCCTAGGAACTACCAGTAAACCTGCAGTCTGAGAGCGAAGGTCTCTGTTGGGAACATATGGAACAATCAGGTCTCTTATGTATGATGGAGCTAGATTATTAAGGGCTTTATATGTCAGAAGGAGGATCTTGAATTCTATTCTAGATTTTACTGGGAGCCAGTGAAGAGAAGCTAAAACAGGGGAAATGTGATCTCTTCTTTTAATATTCATCAGAATCCTAGCAGCAGCATTTTGAACTAACTGAAGACTTTTAATTGTATTCTGTGGACTACCTGATAATAGACAGTTACAGTAATCCAGCCTTGAAGTAACAAAGGCATGGACTAGTTTTTCAGCATCATTCCTGGACAGGATGGTTCTAATTTTTGCAATATTCCTAAGGTGAAAAAAGGAAATCCTACAGACTTCTTTAATGTAAGTTCTAAATGACATATCTTGGTCAAAAATGACACCGAGGTTTTTTGCTTTATTACTGGAGGCTAATTTAATGCCGTCCAGGTGAAGGGGCTGACTAAGTAGTTTCTTTTTCAGAGCTTCTGGTCCAAAGACGACAACTTCTGTTTTATCAGAATTTAGAAGCAAGAAGTTTAGAGTCATCCAAGTTTTTATGTCTTCCAGACATGCCTGTAGTCTACCTAACTGATTGGATTCATCAGGATTTATGGATAGATATAGCTGTGTATCATCTGCGTAACTATGGAATTTTATCCCATGCTGCCTAATTATTTTACCAATAGGAAGCATATATATAGTAAAGAGAATCGGCCCAAGCACTGAACCCTGTGGTACTCCGCAAGTAACTATTGAGGTTGAGGAAGATCTATTGTTTACCTGAACAAACTGAAATCTGTTAGACAAATAAGATTTAAACCAACCTAGTGCTGTTCCTATTATACCGACACTTTGAAGCCTTTCTATGAGAATATTGTGGTCAACAGTGTCAAAGGCAGCACTGAGATCTAACAGGACCAGAATGGTCACCAGTCCATTGTCTGAGGCTATGAGAATATCATTAGTAACCTTCACCAGAGCTGTTTCAGTGCTGTGATGAGCTCTAAAGCCTGACTGAAACTTCTCAAACAGCTCATTATTGTTTAAATGCTCACATATCTGGTGTGCAACTATTTTCTCAAGAATTTTAGATAAGAAGGGAAGATTAGATATCGGTCTATAGTTAATTAAGTCGTTTTGATCAAGAGAGGGTTTCTTAAGTAGAGGTTTAATTACAGCAATCTTAAACTCCTGTGGTACATATCCATTGACTAAGGATAGATTCATTATATTTAAAATTGGAGCAGCGATCAGAGGGAAAACTTCTTTTAAGAGTTTAGTTGGGATTGGGTCTAAAACGCAAGTTGAAGGTTTAGATGAAGCTAATAATTTTAGTACATCACAAAGTTCGGCTGCATTAAAGCAGTTTAAGCATATATTAGGTTCCACCATTTTTGAGGCTGCCTCATTAACTAAGGAGGAAGCAAGCATATTGGGAAGGTTCCCAATTATCTTATTCTTTATGGAGTCTATTTTATTTATAAAGAATTGCATGAAGTCGTCACTGCTTAGAGCTTGGGGAATGGTTGGCTCGATAGAGCTATGATCCTGTGTGAGTTTGGCAACTGTATTAAAAAGAAACCTAGGATTATTTTTATTCTCCTCGATTAAAGATGAATAATATGCTGTTCTAGCTGTGTGAAGGCTCTTTTTATATAGCAATAAACTATTTTTCCATATTAAAAAGGAATCATGTAAATGCGTGGAGCGCCATTTTCTCTCTAGTTTTCTAACATTCTGCTTTAGGGTACGTAGCTCTAAATTAAACCAGGGAGCTAATCTTCTAAGGCTAGCCACCTTCCTTTTCAAGGGGGCAACTTTGTCTATTGCCCGACGCAGGGAGGAATTAACGCTATGAACTAAAATGTCAAGTTGTGAGGGGTCACGAGTTAAATCACTGTTTTCTGTTCTGCATTTATAAACTGAGGAAATTAAAGTTGGAAGAGCTTCTTTAAAATTTGCTACAGCGTTGTCTGATAACGTTCTGGTATAATGAAGTTTTCTTTCAGGTTTGATATGATCCATTAGAGTAAGTTTAAAAGTGATAAGGAAATGATCAGACAGGATAGGGTTATGTGGAAAGACTGTTATTTCTTCACAGTCAATGCCATAAGTCAGCACAAGATCTAAAGTGTGGTGACAAGAATGTGTTGGTCCCTGCACATTTTGAGTAAAGCCTATTGAGTCTAGGATAGTGTGAAAAGCTGTATTTAGACTATCACTTTCATTATCAACATGAATATTGAAGTCTCCGACTATAATGACTTTATCAGTGTTTAAAACTAAGTCAGATAGAAAATCTGAAATCTGATCTAAAAATTGAGAATAAGGTCCTGGTGGACGATATAAGACCACAAACAAAAGTGGC
>JAPXFQ010002955.1:0-26081 GCA_028564705.1 Apricaphanius iberus
ATATATTATTTGTGTACAGCGCTTTGGTCTGCGTTATCGCAGTTTTTAAAAGTGCTTTATAAATAAATGATGATGATGATGGTTCCCGGTCCGGTCTCAGAACCAGCAGACTGGTGAGGGAACTGGTTGGACTGGGAACACTGGGCCAGCCACCAGCCTTTGTTTATCTGAAGTTTGTTGCTGACATTTAATGGGATGTTTCAGTGCGGATTAAAGGCAGCCATGTTGGGGGGGTCAGCAGCAGCAGATGGATGCCAGATTAATCCACCCGTCACTCCCCATTCTCCACACTCCTCGCCTTTCTTCTCCCTCTCCACCTCCACAAAAGTTTCTCTCTTGTCTCCCTAAATCGCCCCCCCCTCCTGTCACCCCCCCACCTCCTAATCCTCTTTTATTGCTCATTTCTTCACGATGAAGACGAGGCAGCGCGCCTCCTCAGCCAGAAAGCAGCAGCCATGAATTCATGGGCTGTAAAGGCCTTGATCCTTCATCGCCCCCCCACCACCTCCGGGGGCGGGGCACCATTGTTCAGCAGTATATAGGCTTGTCTATTACCCCCCCATACACACGGCTGCTGAAAAGAGCCATTTATCCCCCCCACCTCCTCCACAAACACACTTTGATTCATTCAGGCTCAGCAACAGTAGCAGAAGGTGGCGCCGCGCCACAAAGACGGCCATGAAATTCAATTAGCATCCTGGAACCAGGGAGAACGCACACGCCTCTGTGTTTGTGAGGACCGGGTCGCGCGTCTGACCCGGAGGAGGGATGAAGACAAAACCAGAACCGCTTAGTGTTCATAGCTGCTGCTGCTGCACTGCAAAGAACAAAAGTAAAAATCCCTCAATTATGCACATTTTCTTCTTGTTTTTCAAACTTATCCTCTCGTTTAAAGACATATTTCAAGAAAATTTTCACTTGTTTCATTGGCTGAATTTTTAGATTATTACAAGCAAAAAACAATCTTGCATTAATATTTTTTTTTACTTGTTTCTTGGGAAGCTTTTTTATAATATGGAGGATTGTTGCTGCAGGAAGAAATCCACAGTTTTAGGAGAAATTAGAATCAGAACCAGAACGAGTTTATTGGCAAATGTTGAGCAGATTTACAGCGTTAGGAAAATGCTGCGGCATATTGTTCAAACATACGATAAGACAAACACTTCTAAGCATGAAACAAATACAAATTAAATAGGATAAACAGATCTACATGAGTACAGGTGATGATTAGTGTAAAGAGCACAGAGAATACAACACAGGGTCATGTGACCATATTAAGACACAGGTTTGTTGTGATGAATTAGTAATAAATCTACCACTAAGGATTACTGGTGGTCAGGCGAGTTTATCTCTGCTGTCTAGGAGCAACATTTCAGTCCCAGACCTTCAACGTTCCCAAACAGAGAAGTTCAGGGATATCTGGCAGTCATTTCTGGTTTGTTCTGGTGTCACTTTTTAAAGCTGCCCTGCAGAACGTTGTACTGCGCTCTGAGTTCCTCTCAGAAACATTCTGCAGGAGTTCAGGTTGTTGTTGGTAAGCGGAAAACGCAGCAAAAATGTGTGAAGTTTCAATATCTCCAGCTTTTAAAGGTAGCGCGTCAAAAATGCAGGGAGCGGAGAACAGACGGTACTGATGAGGATTTAACGAAGAACTCAGGAAACCGAGGAGTTTAAATACACCAAGGAGGAGTGAGGAAATGCTAGAGAAACCTGAGGACTAGTTAGTGAGAAAGAGAGAACAGGTGGAAATAATCAGTACCTGGGTGGAGTACGTAAGGAGAAAACCGCAGAGAAAACTGAAAAGAAGTACAAACTACAACTTAACTGAAGATGGAAGAGTATAAGAAATAAGGAACCTAAAAGGAATTATAAATGAAAACACTAGAAAGGAAATGAAACTAATATTTTTTAAAAACTTTTAATAAGGGACATAAAGTACAACAGAAATAACTCGAAAAACCGACACAAATAAAAGAAAACAAAGAAATAAGAGAGCAAATATCTAACAACACTACATGAAGGTATGGAAGGGAGGTGGAGCCAAAATCCTAACAGTATAATCGTAAAGTAAAACATTACAGAACACAGATAAACTAAAATGATGATGAAATAAGTAAAACTCAAAACACACGCAGCTAATATCATTAAAACAGTGAAACAACAGATGGATTCTCTCTGAACGGTGCGCCCCCTACTGGTTATAAGTAATAAAGATAACAAACATGTGGCTGGTCTTCATGTCTCACTAATAATTAGTAAATATAGAAAAACTTCTTTTCACTTCAGTGAATGTGTTTATTTAAGGTAATATTTATAGATTTAGAGGATAATTATGGATATATACAAACTCAGAAATTAAAGTCAAACTCTGTATGTTTAAAATAAAAAAAATGTTTTAAAACAACCAAAATAGCCAAAAAATAATAATGATCTTATAAAAATATGAGATTTCAGAGTTCAGAAAAGATTTAATGTAATCAGAGACGTTAAAGTGACCCGGAATCAGAAAACGACCCAGATGGAGCAAGAACCGTGGGATAATTTGTTTTTTTTAATAGCATTAGAATAACATGATAATAACTATATATAGCAAATCAGATGTAAACAAGCAGTAGAAGCCGAAATAAGCTTATATTATAAACACTCCCTTTAAATTTCCTTCAGTTATAACAACAGAAATGCATCAATAAAAATCATTCAAGTCAATTTTTATACATAAGATATACAATATACGCACGTATTTGCATACATTATATCATGTACCTCTCTCTGAATGTATTTTTAAATCTATTTTTACATACCTGATTTGATACTGAAGTTTCTAATAAATCTAGATTTTCATTCCATCATTTAGCACCCTGAAATCTGAAATAAAAAAAAAAAAGGAGATGGGAATTTGAAGAATATCTGTTGGTATAATTATGAGCTTGTGAATGAGTGAAAAAGTAGCTCTTAGGTACAACGCTTTAAACACAAAAAACATGTAAGTAGTGTATTTATATCAACTATATTCAGAATATGCGATTCATAAAACATGTGTGTGGATTATCGCAGCAGAACTGGAACATCCAGCGTATCTACACTTCACGGTTCTGATTCCCCGTCCCCGTAGAACCAGCTGCTGACATGTGTCCTCATAACGCTGAACAACCAGAATGTGTGTGTGTGCTGAGCAGGTCCGGATCACTGCTGCTCTTCATCAGGGGTCACGTTTTTTAGCGACTCTTTCTGCGCCGCTGACCTGTTACAGAAGGTTTGACCTCCGTTTTTCTCCATTTTCTACGGTGAACATATTAATAATGGTCTCAGCGATGAAAAGCAAATCAGCTCCCTGAACAGGAGCCCTTCAGGCAGAAGATTAGCGCTCGTCTCTCATCTGGAGGACAAAGTCATACTGTTCAATGGCTTCATTTTCTGAGCTGCCTCTGAATAATATTCATCTATTCATGTCTGTGCCGAGGCTGTAAAAGAGGCAGAGAAATTCAAAGAGCCGCCGGGGATTTTTATTCAAGAGGTGAAAAATGTGGTCTGAACCTTGATAGCGCCCCCTACAGTCCTTAAATACCAACATGTCGAAGATCTGAAGGCTGGTTTCTTGGAATTAGAAAATGAACAGCTTCCTGTGTTTAATAGGCCTCATTAACACGCTATAATTAAATCATCACTACAGCACTATTGATCTTTTTAAAGCCAATAATCGGCGCTCCTCTGGGACCATTTCAGCTGCAGAACCAGAACCATCCAAATGCTCGGCTGACTTTAAACACACCTGATGCTGTTTAGCACCACATATCTGCTGCTACCAGCTTCATTAATAACACATTCATATTTATCCATTAACGGTCAAACCGCTGATGGTAAAAAGAGCCCACCCCTTTAAAAACTGGACCATAAGTCAGAAACCAGAATCCTGTCCCAAAGCAGCTGGACTGAGGTCCAGAACCAGGACAGAACCAGGTCCAAAGCTCTCCAACATGATTCCACCGAACCGGAACTAGTTCTAAGCTGGTTCTGGTTCCTGTTCAGGACCAAAGTCTGATTCCTCCACAGCAGAACAGATTCCATGAGAAGGAGAACCAAATGTTTCCAGAGACGAAATAAGAACCAAAAACAAAAATGTAAATTTCTGCATAAAAACTCAGAAATGTTCCGATTAATTTCAGATTTTTTTAAGGAGAAAAAGAAATTCTCTGATATAGAAAATAAATTTATAATTTATATATTTAATAAATATAGAAATAAATTTAAGCGCGAAAACGCAGAAATTTTTGCATCATTAAACGGATAGATTTTGCAGTAGAAATGCGGCCCTAAAAGATTTACGTTTTAAATTTACATGATGCACATGTGGATGTTTTCATGCTGCTTTTTTCTGAGATCAGAAACCAATTTTCCCGGGTTCAGATGAGGCTGTGAACGCCTCGAACAGGAAAGACGGTGAGGAAGGAGCTGCAACAGTTGATCTCACTGAAAAAAACCTGCTTATTGCAGACGCTTTAAACATCCATAAACAGAACATTTAAATCTTATAATAAAGGAATTTTCTGTTTAAAACCTTAAAAATTTTTTTTAATAATTTATTCATATTTTATTCTTAAAATTTCTAAAATCGCAGAACTATCTTCTTTTAAATAATAAAAAAATATGCAATTAATCATGCAAATGTCTTGGTTTTGTCTCCAAAATTTTAGACTTTTTGACATCAGAGAATGTTTGTTTCTTGAAAATATTAGAAAATTGATTCTCATAATTTCATAATTTTTTTTTCATTTTTTCTTTACAGAGCCCCAATCCTCGGTGGTTCTAACTGGAACCAGTTCTAACTGGAACCAGTTCTAACTGGAACCAGTTGTGCGTAAATCCTGCGTGATACGGTGCAGGGATCAGGAATGTTTTCTCTAAATGATGCTGGGAATCATTCTTCCTCCTCCTGATGGGAAGTGTCTAACCTCCATCCACTCAGAACCAGCTGCTCTTTGTGTCGCTACAATACGGAGCGAGTGTTGAGGGTCGCACCGTAAAAATGGCTCCATCTGTTTGGAGGAACTCCCCCAGCTGAGGCCCGGCGGGGACCAGAGTGTGTGTGTGTGTGTGTGTGTGTGTGTGTGTGTGTAGGGACTAATGAGGGAGCATTGTGTTGCTGTCCATTAGAAGTCACGCTGTGTTAGCGGAGCCACTGTGTGAAAACAACTTGGGAGTCAATTATCAAGCAGTTAGTGAGGGTCTGTGTGTGTGTGTGTGTGTGTGTGTGTGTGTGTGTGTGTTCGTCCCACAAACAACGAGACGCCCCGACTTCCTGCCAGCGACCACGTCTCTCTTCTTCCCCCATAAACTAAAGCCCAAACAGACACTTTAGTTTATGGGATGCAGAAGATGGATGAATGCTGAAGCTGAGAGGAGCGCCGCCTGAATGGCTGAAAGGTTCTGAAAACAATCCGCCTGATTTTTAAATAACAGCAACGATTAAAGAGCGCCAGGAGAACATGAACCGAGCACAGCGCCCCCTGGAGGCGCTAGATACCTTCACTGTGGAGCTGATGTGAAAGTTTAACTTGAAACTTAGAGGACCTGAATTCTTCTGAATACTGAGATTGTGGGCGTATATTACATACTGAGATTGTGGGCGTATATTATATACTGAGATTGTGGGCGTATATTTTATACTGAGATTGTGGGCGTATATTATATACTGAGATTGTGAGTGTATATTATATACTGAGATTGTGGGCGTATATTATATACTGAGATTGTGGCCGTATATTATATACTGAGATTGTGGGCGTATATTTTATACTGAGATTGTGGGCGTATATTTTATACTGAGATTGTGGGCGTATATTATGTACTGAGATTGTGTGCGTATTTTATATACTGAGGTTATGGGCGTATTTTATATACTGAGATTGTGGGCGTATTTTATATACTGAGATTGTGGGCGTATATTATATACTGAGATTGTGAGTGTATATTATATACTGAGATTGTGGGCGTATATTATATACTGAGATTGTGGGCGTATTTTATATACTGAGTTGTGGGCGTAAAACAATTTTATATACTGAGATTGTGGGCGTATATTATATACTGAGATTGTGGGTGTATATTATATACTGAGATTGTGGGCGTATATTATATACTGAGATTGTGGGCGTATTTTATATACTGAGATTGTGGGCGTATTTTATATACTGAGATTGTGGGTGTATATTATATACTGAGATTGTGGGCGTATTTTATATACTGAGGTTATTGGTGTATATTATATACTGAGATTGTGGGCGTATATTATATACTGAGATTGTGGGCGTATATTATATACTGAGATTGTGGGCGTATTTTATATACTGAGATTGTGGGCGTATTTTATATACTGAGATTGTGGGCGTATTTTATATACTGAGATTGTGGGCGTATATTATATACTGAGATTGTGAGTGTATATTATATACTGAGATTGTGGGCGTATATTATATACTGAGATTGTGGGCGTATTTTATATACTGAGATTGTGGGCGTATTTTATATACTGAGATTGTGGGCGTATTTTATATACTGAGATTGTGGGCGTATTTTATATACTGAGATTGTGGGCGTATATTATATACTGAGATTGTGGGCGTATATTATATACTGAGATTGTGGGCGTATATTATATACTGAGATTGTGGGCGTATTTTATATACTGAGATTGTGGGCGTATATTATATACTGAGATTGTGGGCGTATTTTATATACTGAGATTGTGGGCGTATTTTATATACTGAGATTGTGGGTGTATATTATATACTGAGATTGTGTGCGTATTTTATATACTGAGGTTATTGGTGTATATTATATACTGAGATTGTGGGCGTATATTATATAGTGAGATTGTGGGCGTATTTTATATACTGAGATTGTGGGCGTATTTTATATACTGAGATTGTGGGTGTATATTATATACTGAGATTGTGGGCGTATATTATATACTGAGATTGTGGGCGTATATTATATACTGAGATTGTGTGTGTATATTATATACTGAGATTGTGGGCGTATATTATATACTGAGATTGTGGGCGTATTTTATATACTGAGATTGTGGGCGTATTTTATATACTGAGATATTGGGCGTATTTTATATACTGAGATTGTGGGCTGATTTTATATACTGAGATTGTGGGCGTATTTTATACACTGAGATTGTGGGCGTATTTTATATACTGAGATTATGGGCGTATTTTATATACTGAGGTTATGGGCGTATATTATATACTGAGATTATGGGTGTATATTATATACTGAGATTGTGGGTGTACATTATATACTGAGATTGTGGGTGTATATTATATACTGAGATTGTGGGTGTACATTATATACTGAGATTGTGGGTGTATAATATATACTGAGATTGTTGGTGTATATTATATACTGAGATTGTGGGCGCATATTATATACTGAGATTATGGGTGTATATTATGTACTAAGATTATGGGCGTATATTATATACTGAGATTGTGGGCGTATTTTATATACTGAGATTGTGGGTGTACATTATATACTGAGATTGTGGGTGTATAATATATACTGAGATTGTGGGTGTACATTATATACTGAGATTGTGGGTGTATAATATATACTGAGATTGTTGGTGTATATTATATACTGAGATTGTGGGCGTATATTATATACTGAGATTGTGGGCGTATTTTATATACTGAGATTGTGGGCGTATATTATATACTGAGATTGTGGGCGTATTTTATATGCTGAGATTATGGGCGTATTTTATATACTGAGGTTATGGGTGTATATTATATACTGAGATTGTGGGCGTATATTATATACTGAGATTGTGGGCTGATTTTATATACTGAGATATTGGGCGTATTTTATATACTGAGGTTATGGGTGTATATTATATACTGAGATTGTGGGCGTATATTATATACTGAGATTGTGGGCGTATTTTATATACTGAGATTATGGGCGTATTTTATATACTGAGGTTATGGGTGTATATTATATACTGAGATTGTGGCCGTATATTATATACTGAGATTGTGGGCGTATTTTATATACTGAGATTATGGGCGTATTTTATATACTGAGGTTATGGGCGTATTTTATATACTGAGATTGTGGGCTGATTTTATATACTGAGATTGTGGGTGTATATTATATACTGAGATTGTGGGCGTATATTTATATACTGAGATTGTGGGTATTTTAATACTGAGGTTATGGGTGTATATTATATATGAGATAATCGTATATTATAATGAGATTGTGGGCGTATTTTATATACTAATAGCATTTAATACTGAGATTGTGGGCTGATTTTATATACTGAGATTGTGGGTGTATATTATATACTGAGATTGTGGGCGTATTTTATATACTGAGATTATGGGCGTATTTTATATACTGAGGTTATGGGCGTATATTATATACTGAGATTATGGGTGTATATTATATACTGAGATTGTGGGTGTACATTATATGCTGAGATTGTGGGTGTATATTATATACTGAGATTGTGGGTGTACATTATATACTGAGATTGTGGGTGTATAATATATACTGAGATTGTTGGTGTATATTATATACTGAGATTGTGGGCGTATATTATATACTGAGATTATGGGTGTATATTATGTACTAAGATTATGGGCGTATATTATATACTGAGATTGTGGGCGTATTTTATATACTGAGATTGTGGGTGTACATTATATACTGAGATTGTGGGTGTATAATATATACTGAGATTGTGGGTGTACATTATATACTGAGATTGTGGGCGTATATTATATACTGAGATTGTGGGCGTATATTATATACTGAGATTGTGGGCGTATTTATACTGATTGGGCGTATATTATATACTGAGATTGTGGGCGTATTTTATATATGAGATTATGGGCGTTTTTATATACTGAGGTTATGGGTGTATATTATATACTGAGATGTGGGCGTATATTATATACTGAGATTGTGGGCTGATTTTATTTATGAGATATGGGCGTATTTTATATACTGAGGTTATGGGTGTATATTATATACTGAGATTGAAAACACATGGGCGTATATTATATACTGAGATTGTGGGCGTATTTTATATACTGAGATTATGGGCGTATTTTATATACTGAGGTTATGGGTGTATATTATATACTGAGATTGTGGCCGTATATTATATACTGAGATTGTGGGCGTATTTTATATACTGAGATATTGGGCGTATTTTATATACTGAGATATTGGGCGTTTTTTATATACTGAGATTGTGGGCTGATTTTATATACTGAGATAGTGGGTGTATATTATATACTGAGATTGTGGGCGTATATTATGTACTGAGATTGTGGGCGTATTTTATATACTGAGGTTATGGGTGTATATTATATACTGAGATTGTGGGCGTATATTATATACTGAGATTGTGGGCGTATTTTATATACTGAGATTGTGGGCGTATTTTATATACTGAGATTATGGGCGTATTTTATATACTGAGGTTATGGGCGTATATTATATACTGAGATTGTGGGCGTATATTATATACTGAGATTGTGGGCGTATTTTATATACTGAGATATTGGGCGTATTTTATATACTGAGATTGTGGGCTGATTTTATATACTGAGATTGTGGGTGTATATTATATACTGAGATTGTGGGCGTATTTTACATACTGAGATTCTGGGCGTATTTTATATACTGAGATTGTGGGCGTATATTATATACTGAGATTGTGGGCGTATATTATATACTGAGATTATGGGCGTATTTTATATACTGAGATTATGGGCGTATATTATATACTGAGATTGTGGGCGTATATTATATACTGAGATTGTGGGCGTATATTATATACTGAGATTATGGGCGTATTTTATATACTGAGATTGTGGGCGTATATTATATACTGAGACTATGGGCGTATTTTATATACTGAGATATTGGGCGTATTTTATATACTGAGATTGTGGGCGTATTTTATATACTGAGATTGTGGGCGTATTTTATATACTGAGATTATGGGCGTATTTTATATACTGAGGTTATGGGTGTATATTATATACTGAGATTGTGGGCGTATTTTATATACTGAGATATTGGGCGTATTTCATATACTGAGATTGTGGGCGTATTTTATATACTGAGATTGTGGGCGTATTTTATATACTGAGATTATGGGCGTATTTTATATACTGAGATTGTGGGCGTATTTTATATACTGAGATATTGGGCGTATTTTATATACTGAGATTGTGGGCGTATTTTATATACTGAGATTGTGGGCGTATATTATATACTGAGATTGTGGGCGTATTTTATATACTGAGATTATGGGCGTATTTTATATACTGAGGTTATGGGTGTATATTATATACTGAGATTGTGGGCGTATTTTATATACTGAGATATTGGGCGTATTTTATATACTGAGATATTGGGCGTATTTTATATACTGAGGTTATGGGTGTATATTATATACTGAGATTGTGGCCGTATATTATATACTGAGATTGTGGGCGTATTTTATATACTGAGATTGTGGGCTGATTTTATATACTGAGATTGTGGGTGTATATTATATACTGAGATTGTGGGCGTATATTATATACTGAGATGCTGGGCGTATTTTATACACTGAGATTGTGGGCGTATTTTATATACTGAGATTGTGGGTGTATATTATATACTGAGATTATGGGCGTATTTTATATACTGAGGTTATGGGTGTATATTATATACTGAGATTGTGGGCGTATATTATATACTGCGATTGTGAGTGTACATTATATACTGAGATTGTGAGTGTACATTATGTACTAAGATTATGGGTGTATGTTATATACTGAGATTGTGGGCTTATTTTATATTCTGAGATTGTGGGCGTATATTATATACTGAGATTGTGGGCGTATTTTATATTCTGAGATTGTGGGTGTATATTATATACTGAGATTATGGGCGTATTTTATATACTGAGGTTATGGGTGTATATTATATACTGAGATTGTGGGCGTATATTATATACTGAGATTGTGGGCGTATTTTATATACTGAGATCATGGGCGTATTTTATATACTGAGGTTATGGGTGTATATTATATACTGAGATTGTGGGCGTATATTATATACTGAGATTGTGGGCGTATTTTATATACTGAGATTATGGGCGTATTTTATATACTGAGGTTATGGGTGTATATTATATACTGAGATTGTGGGCGTATATTATTTACTGAGATTGTGGGCGTATATTATATACTGAGATTGTGGGCGTATTTTATATACTGAGACTGTGGGCGTATTTTATATACTGAGATTATGGGCGTATTTTATATACTGAGGTTATGGGTGTATATTATATACTGAGATTGTGGGCGTATATTATATACTGAGATTATGGGCGTATTTTATATACTGAGGTTATGGATGTATATTATATACTGAGATTGTGGGCATATTTTATATACTGAGATTATGGGCGTATTTTATATACTGAGGTTATGGGTGTATATTATATACTGAGATTGTGGGCGTATATTATATACTGAGATTATGGGCGTATTTTATATACTGAGGTTATGGGTGTATATTATATACTGAGATTGTGGGCGTATATTATATAATGAGATTGTGGGCGTATATTATATACTGAGATTGTGGGTGTATATTATATACTGAGATTGTGGGCTGATTTTATATACTGAGGTTATGGGTGTATATTATATACTGAGATTGTGGGCGTATTTTATATACTGAGATATTGGGCGTATTTTATATACTGAGATATTGGGCGTATTTTATATACTGAGGTTATGGGTGTATATTATATACTGAGATTGTGGGCGTATTTTATATACTGAGAATGCGCCACAGCCAAATAGAGGAGAAACACTGGATTCATGATGCGTCCTTTACAACAAAAGGGGAAAAATGACGGTAAAGTCTACAGCTACTGTTAGGCTATGATGTCTGTGAATGATATTTGTAATTTGTCATTAATAAACTTAATGTATGTTTGGTGTTAAACAGATTCTGTCTGATTCAAGTTTATCCTCGGAATCCTCACATCTTCATATTCTACTGATAAGGTTTAAATGCACCAAACTTTATCATAGCTGATATTAAACATATTAAATTAAAGGGAAACATGTTAACACAGACCTCCTGCATCTCAGAAATGGAAATAATTATCCACAAATATTATAGAACTAAAGGACCTTCATTCGATTACAAAAATGTTAAAATCTAATTTTAGTGTTGGATCAAATTGAATCTTTTGGTAATTTTATTGAATTCTGTTTTTGCATGTATTCTGGCATGTATACATGTTATCTTAAACATGTAATATACGTAGCTGATTATTATACTTTATGAATTGATGATCAGTAATCACTGCAGTGGAAAATCACGGAGGTTTAAATAAATAAAACAGCAGGTGTGGATGCGTTTAGAGCGCAGTGAATTATGATGTGTCTATGAAAAAAAGGGAAATATCTGCATAACTGTCAGCTTCATGGCCGTTAAAGTGTTGATTAATATCAGGTTAGAATAAATGATCATTTTTAGTTTGTAATAAAGTCATGCTGAATGTTTCAGAGGCGGTTCTGGAACTGGATCTTCTCCTCCTGATTCTGACATTTCATATTCATCCCAGATAAATGATGATCTGGGTTCATCCTGACCTGCAGCAGGTCTAACAGGAGCGACGCTTTCTGCAGCATCCACTGTTCCTGACTCAGCCACATCATTATCCTCCTCCTCCTCCTCTTCAGGCTCCTCCATGACCTACGAGTCCGATTCAACATGTGCTGCAGCTGGACCAGAACCAGAACTCTGGACCTCAGGGATTCCAGAGAACCGTTGGTTAAAGATGAGAGGCAGGTTTGCTGATGGTTCTACACCAGAAGATCCAAACTCCAACCTGGACTAACGCATCAGCAGAAACTAATTATAAACTTTGATTGGAGAATAATAAATAGTAATTATTTTTGTTCTTATTCTTCAGGATGTCATGAATTAAAATGAATATTTTTCAATTTGAACATTAGGAGATATTCTGTAGATTTTAAGAAGATCATCAGTAACTAATCATTAGATATGTCGCTGTTTTCCTCCTGCAGAAATGTTTCCCTTCAGACGAAGTTCAGATTCACAGAGTTCAAACGACCTTCATCCTCCTCCTCCTCCTCTGAGTGTTTTTGTCACAAACACACCTGAGGTCTGCATGAAGCTCTTTGTGTTCTCAGGCTTTTGTTCAACGCTACGATGATGGAAATGCCTTCTTTTGTTTCCTTATTTTCTCTCCTCTCATTGTCCTTCTTTCATGGATCAAGTCTTTATTTCCAGCAGCGTCTGTCTGTCTGCCTGTCGGATCAGAACCATCAGAGTTTCTGTCTGAGAACTTTTCTGGGATCCTGAGGTGAGGAAACACATTTCAATTCTTATCAGTATTTATTCAAAAATAGAAAAATGTTGGTAGAAAATGAGCATTCTGACTTTAGCGAGGGGTTTGGTGCAGCGGGACGACTAATAACAAGGTTGGTTCTGATCCAGGTTCTGATCCACAGTTCTTTGCCTGGATGCATTTAAAGGAGGCTCGATCAACATCAGAACTCTAAAGTTACAGCGTCTTCACCGATCAGAGCCCACCTGGCCTGCAGGAGACCATCAGCGCAGCGTCTGATTGGCCGTCCGCCCGCTGATGTCATCGTCCCTCTGACTGTCAGCCGGTAATTAGACTCAGCGGGGTTCGGTCATCTAGAGCCGCCGACACAATCATGAGTTCACTGCTTCCCTGATCCATTAGTAACCCCCACTGAGACACACACACACACACACACATGTTGGGTTTCTATGTCTTGTGGGGACTTCTCATTGACATAATGTTTTCCGTAGCGCCTTACCCTAACCTTAACCAAAAATTAATGCCTAACCCTGACCCTTACCCCAACCTAACCATAACCTAAGTGTAACCCTGACACTAAAACCAAATTTTAAGCCTCAAAAATTGCTTCAAACTTGTGGGGACCGGGATTTTGGTCCCCACAAGGGAGGTCGGTCCCCACTTGGATAGTAAACTTCCAATTTTTGGTCCCCACAAAGATAGTAATACCAGGTCCACACACACACACACACACACACCGATGGGGGGGTGGGCTTTCAGGCTCTTGGGTCAATTAGCAGCTAATTGGTGGACAAGCGTCACGTTTGATTGGATAATTATCCAATTAGTGGTTTGAGATGAAGGGACTCTGACCTCACAGTGATACATCCGGATCCAGAACCAGAACCAGAACCTGTCCTCCAGAGGTTACACTGAGTAACTGACCTGGACTCCTTCTGCAGTCCAGAACCAGCAGCTTGGAACCCTAACAGGTCCTGCTTTATGCGAAGAATTTGTTTAGTCTCAACAAGTTCTGGGCTCCACCTCCAGTCCAGAACCGGGTCCAGTTAACAGGCCCGGTTCTGTTCCTGAGCTGCTCTGATCGTTCATGATCAGGTTCTGCTCCAGCCCGGTTCTGCGGTTCTCCCTGCCCCCAGGTTTGACGGTTTCCCTGACACCTTCATCACATTAGCTCCTCCCCCTCCCCTCCTCCTCCTCCTCCTCAGGTGGTGCGGAGCGTTAATTGCAGGGTAGCGGTGGAGGGAGCGCTGGATTCGCTGTGCGGGGCGTCCAGGAGGAGCCAACCCTGTCATTTAGCTCTCTGGCTCTGGGCTCAGACTGGCAGCAAGCTGGAGGTTCTCCCAGCATGCCGAGGGGCAGAGTGGACTGAGGCGCGCGGCGGTGGGCGTCTAATGGCAGCACACACACACACACACACACACACACACTCTGCAGAGGGCCTAATGACAGCTGCCTTTTAATGCTGTACTAACGGGGAGGTAACCTCAGCCTGTGTGTGTGTGTGTGTGTGTGTGTGTGTGTGTGTGTGTATGTGTGTGTGAGTGTGAGTGTGTGTGTGCGTGTGTGTGTGTGTGTATGTGTGTGTAAGTGAGTGTGTGAGTGTGTGTGTGAGCCGTCAGCCTGACGGGGGATCATTTTGCTGCTGGATATGAATATGAATGAAGTCTTTGTGCTGCAGGTTGCAGCCTGACAACTTCTCCCTGAATTACACCTTTGCAGCTGTCAGCGCGTAAAACCCGGCCTGACGCTCCGGACCGGGTCAAACCGGACCGGGTCAAACCGGACCGGGTCAAACCGGACCGGGTCAAACCGGACCGGACTGCAGCTTCAGCTCTCCAGGACGCTGCTCTGTGGTCATAAAACGTTCCTCAGATCCATGTGAGAAGCTTCAGAGCTGCTGGTGGTTTTATTGATCTGATCATCATCATCATCATCGCTGCAGCAGCAGATCGATTCTTCATCACTTCATGGTGCAGTGAGTCTTCATCACACCTATAGATCCTCCTGCTGATTTTACACATCACTACACCTGATTAGTGTGGAGGGCATCTACATTCATCTCTGGCTGCTGGTCTGTGGGGGGTTAGAACATCAGCTCCCCACAGACTCTCAGTCTGGACTTTGACTAGACCGCTCAAACATGACTCAGCCGGGGGGGAGGGGGGGTGGATATTAGGGTAAAAGGTAGCGATATTTAACTCAAAATACTAAATTATGTATTTTGGTTTATTTATAGAAGAAATGGAAAAAAGAGACTGAATAATTTTAATTGCGATTTATTTAATCAAGATTTTGTTGGTGGCAACTAAGAAAACTTTTACAAAGAACTGGGGAAGGACTGACATCCCATCATAGGAACAATATGATCTGATCGTTAAATATGCAAAACAGAAAAGAATATAATGAACAAAATGGATTCGATATATGAGGCATATTGGCGAAACTTCAAAGAACCATAAGAATTCATATAATAATGTCATTATTTATGTATCGTCATTGATTATTGTTCTTACTTTTGTCGTATTTTTTTTTTACAACATATAACAAAACATAATTAGATTAATATTAATATTATTGCAAAATGTATAACAATTATAGAGGAGAGTCCCTGCCAAAATATACAATAAATAAATACACAAATAAAGTAGGAACAAACACTTAAATGAGGAAATGAAATAACATCTAAAATAAACAATAAATATTAAATACATGTGGAAAAAATATGAATATGAAAATAAATAAATACATGACCAAATCTTGTATGTATTCTCACATATATTTATGTATTTATTCATTTATTTTTTTGTTTTTACCCATGTATTTATTTCCACATTTGTTTATTACTATATATATTTATTCCAAATGTGTTTTGAGTTGTATTTATGTATTTATTTAGTGAGGGATGTTCCTCCGTAGTTTACCTTCCTTTCTGTGTAAATAACACACAAAAATACTAAATCAATAATTTACATCCATTTAAAAGCTTCAGTTTTTGATTGATTTAATTCTGATGAGTGAAAAAAATATTCTTCCTCCCAGCAAAGCATCATGGGACATTTTGTAAAATGATAAATTATGATTATTTGTGGTCTTATAAAGTGAGCAAATGTAAATATGTGTGCAAATCTTCATTGTATTTAAATTTTACAGCTAATTTGGGATATTTGATATATAATGTAAGGAGTGTATTAATGGAAATACATGCAGGCTGATAAATACTCACTGGACCCACAAACAGAATCATCCTGATGGGCCAAAGTTAACGGTTCTGGGGGCCAATCGGGCCCCACGGGCCTCATGTTGGAAACCTCTTGTTATCAGTCGTCTGGAGCTCTGCAGCTCCTCCAGAGCTCCTCCTGGTCGTTGACCTCCAGTTTCTCTCCAGCCTGAAGGTTCTGGTTCAGGGCGAGTCCTGCAGACCCACTGTGAAGAGAAAAAGGTGAAATAAAAAAAGCTTTCTGCAGCCAATCAGAGGCCGGATCATTAAAAGGCCCAGAATAGGAGAGTGATTTAAATTCAGGCAGTCGCTGCAGCAGCTTTTAGCTCCGATCCAGCCCCTCCTCTCTGACTGACAGTCTGACATTATAAGGCAGTTAGACTCTCAGTGGGTAGAAAGTAGCGGCTAATTATCCCCGTATCAGAAGAAAAAAGCCTTTCAGCCCAGAATAAACCCAGACGGAGGCGCTGAGCAGGAAAAGAGGAGAACAGGAGGGACATTAGTTCCCGTCCTCTAAGAGGACAACCTGGAAAGTGTGGCCAGCGTCCAGCAGACCTGGATCAGAACCTCCCCACAGCTTCCGCACAGCATGATGGCTCCACCACCATGTTTCTACCCATGGACTCTGAGACAGATTATAATACCACCACATCCACCCGCTACACCTTAAACGCAAGCAGAGATGGAGACAAAATGTCTCTCCGTCTCCATAATTACAGTTTTTGTCTGAAGCTTTTTCAGTTCCAGGTGAAGGTTTGTTGTTTGCATCAAACTGTCGACGTTTCAGCTCCATTATGGAGCAAAGTGACTCTGAAGGACAGGAGTGTGTGTGTGTGTGTGTGGGGGTGGGTGTGGGTGGGTGGGGGGGAGTAAAACGTTTCAACAATGCAGAAAAATCCTCGTTTTGCTGAGAATCGGCTTTCAAAGACGGAGATAAAAGAGAAACGTAAGTAAAAGTCACTTTAGGATGCAGAGAAGAAGGAAAAAGGGCAGAGAAGCTAAAACTGTTGGAGAGGATGGAGGGATGAAAGAGGAAAGAAGAGAAAACAGGAAAGGATGGAGATCAGAGGAATAATTAATGATAAAAATGATAAAAACGTGGAGGAATAGATAAAAAATGGATTCTATAAACTACTAGAGTTCCAGGATGTTCCAGGTTTTTTAGCTATTTCTGACCCAGTGCAGTCACACAGTGTTCCGGACTCCGGGTCAGAACCAGAACCGTGGTCGTGTTCAGAGCTGAAGGCCAACCAGGCGACCTTCTGCTGCTGCAGGAACAAACAGAGACATTCACATGCAGATTAAAAGCTTCACCCAGTAACCTCCCGCGCCGTCCTTGTGGCGCAGCAGGTGGAGAAATGCGGCGCAGCTTTTATTCAACCTGCAGACGGGAAAAAGAAAAACAACACTTTAATTCATTAGGATGATAACGTTTAGAGAGAGTCCAGGAGGGAAGGAGAAGTGGCTCTGATCGGATCAAACATGCCTCTGATGGACTCGGTTCTTCAGGGTGACAACAGAACCAGTCCAAAGTGGGAGACAAAGAGCGTCATCATATTTGGCTTTTAACTTTAATTCCTCAGCATCTAATTCTTGCTTTTTCGTCCAAGTAATGCTGCATGATCTGCCTTGGCCTTGATGCGTGCCGAGCTGCCTCTAGATTGTGCTGAAGCACTGAGCGTGAAGATTGCAGATACACTGTCTTTTGCCATAATGTCTTCTCTGACATCGTCTTCATTAAGCCCTCTACGTGTTTCTTAGACCCATTTTTCAGTTTCAGAAATAAATCTTTTTAAATGCATCACATTTAGGGGTGTACCAACTTGTCTGGTCTTCTTCTGTTTCTGCTAAATTCTGAATCATTTCTTCATTGGCTTCTTTAAACTCACTAAATATGACATTTCAACTCCAACTGTTTCCACATTATCTTCAACTTCTTTCATTTGCTGAATATCATGCATCTTACGGGTGAGCAATGCCAATGTTCCTTGTCTCCTTTTTCGCAGCCTATTCAATCTGTCTTCTATGGCTATTTCTGTGGGCTTTGGCGCCCTCTTCTGGCTAACAGAATCCACAGTTTCTCTTGCTGAGTCATCAGCAATTCTTCCACTTTTATGCTAGTGCACATTAACTGTCTCGATTTACAGGAACTTTGACGGTTTCTCTATCCTCCCAATGTTCACAAATCCAATCGTGAAAAGACAAAGTGCATCAAGCATTCAAATTAAGCCAAACTGGCTTCCACTAGGCAAAGCAGGAGGCATTAGCATTCGCTCATTAGCATGTTCATTTGAGCATTTTTCCATGTAAATCCTTGTCTTCAAACTTCATAAATGATTGGTAAAGCAGTCTACTTTGATGTAGCTTAGTTTACCTTCCTTGTAATATGCAGCAGGATAGACGAAGACGTCGTCTTTCCTCCAGAAGCAACCATGAGGCATCTATGAGCTCAGTCTTTGACTAATGTACATCCAGTTTCTTCAGAAGTTGGTTCCTTTTTTACCAGTTCTGTGAGCTTAAGTCATTGACGCGAGACTTCTTTGAAGGTTACAAGTGTTTACTAAACTAAATAAGCAACAGTAGGTTATTACAGATTTTCTCGCAAACATATTACTTTACAAAAAATGTAATTATTATTCCCTCCTTTCCATTATGGCTCTAACATGAGGGGACTGGATCCTTGCACCTCTAAAGGTCATTCTCACTTTTCAGCTTTCAGAGGAGACACTAAAGCTGAGCGCATTGGATCTGCAGAACCTCCACTGACGCGCTGATAACTCCACAACAATCAGTGGCTGCCACTGACATGAAGGGGTGAGGGTGACATCACTTTACCGGGCCAATCAGACCACAGGTGGGCGTGTTTGGTCGCCTCGGTCTGAACCAGAGGCCTGTATGAGTCAACCCGATTGGAACGTAGGGAAAAGGTTCTGGTTCCTGCAGGGTTCTTGTTATTTTACGCTCCAACTAGAAACTACCAACCAGAAATCTGTGTGTAATAATGGACTCAGACCAGAACCTCCAGGGTCACATAAAGGCAATAACAAGGTCAGCTTTCTATCACCTAAAGAACATTTCTAGGATCACTCAGGTCCTCCAGCTCTAGTTTACTGATCAGAACCAGAACCAAACATGGAGAAGCAGCTTTTAGTTTCTATGCTCCTCATATCTGGAACAAACTACCAGGAGAATGAAAAGCTGCAGAGACACTGAACTCTTTTAAATCCAAAATTAGTCTTGTTTATGAATAACTGATACTATTATTTCTCTTACTCAATTGCTATTATTTTGTTAAAATACTAAATGTTTTATTGTCTATGCTTTCTTTTATTTTTATATTGCCAGTTAATTATAAATGTTTGTTTAACTTTTCTTTTACTGATTCTATGTTTTCATTTTCACTTTTTTTTGTGATCATGTAAAGCACCTTGAATGACCTTGTGTTGAAAGCGTGCCGTACAAATAAAGCTGCCTTCCCTTCTGGTTGTTTAGTTCTGAGGAGAGTAAACTGTCTGCTCTCGTTGGTGCGACCCGTTTGATCAGAACCAGCTGAGGTGGAACCCAGCAGAACATCTGTGGCCGGTTCTGCAGGTGGAGACACAGTTTAAAAGGAATCCAGGGAAACAGCCAGAGCTCCACCTAGAGGCACTAAGCTGACACTTTCTCTTTACCTCCTGAAATCTGATTGATTTTCCAGCACAGAAAGACGAGGCCTCAGAGTTATTCCATAAAATAATTTGCTTACATATTTCATCTAGTGGGAAACATAACTTTATAATAAAATCGGAATTTTTTTGCGTCTCAGAGTCGTTTCCATGGAAGCCGGCTCCTTCAGGTGTTTCTTTCTGGAGTCGTCGTTCAGGGTAACAAACTGGTGAGCATCTGGCTTTGTTCAGCTCTGATAATAACCTGCAGCCAAGGGCAGCACCTGAACGCCTCGCAGGCAGCAGAGAGACAAAAACCTGCTGCTCTTATGAGTTATTGATTTATGGGCAGCAGCAGCAGATGGAGCTCTGAGCGGACAAATAGTCCAACGTTCTGGTGAGACGTTCAGGAACCAAACGAAGCTTCTTGATGCTAGGTGCATTAAACACAGACAGAAATCATTTCTTCATTTTAGGAACAGACAGAAAGTCTACTGGACCAGAAGAAACCTGGGCCCTCATTTATCAACCGTACTTACGCACAGATCCGTGCGTATTTTGTACGTAGGAACAATTCTACGAACGTTTGATAAATGAGGGCCGTGGGGCTGAAATCTGCTGCAGGAGCGCCACCTAGTGGACAGTCTGAGGTTAGAGTCACCCTGACGGTATTTGGTTCATATCTGATTTCATTATAACAGTCTGAACGGCCCAAATCAGATTTTATCGCATCAAACCCGGATCACGTTGATGTGTGGAACCAAATCAGATAAATATCTGACGTTTCTGAACGCTCCTGTTGCTTTAAATCTGGTATGGACTGCTGGAGCGGACTATCCTGTGTCTGTGGATGAACCTCCATCCAGTTCTGGTTCTGATCCAAATAGAATTAAACTTCTGTTAAAGCAGCATCCGCTCCACCAGAGGACGCTGTAAAGTTTTCCCCTCGGCATCGTGCTTTCTCTCAGTAATTTGTCAAAGTTCTGACGGTTCCAACAGAACAGTCATTACAAAGCTGCTGCAGAAACACCAACATGACCAGTCGCCATTTTTACTTCGGAAAATGGAGCGCATTGTGGCTCTTCTTCTGCGCCCGAGGCGGAACGCTTGTATGGTAGTAACTTTTCTTGTAAAGTGCCTTGAGATGACATCTGTTGTGAAACGGCGCTCTGAACTGAGTTCTAGTTCAAACAACGTCGCAATAAACGAGCTGAAGAGTTCTACAGAGGAGATGGATCTGATCCAAATCACCAGAACTCCTCCAGTTAGCAACAGTCCAGAACCAGATCAGAACCGGCTCCACGTTCTGCATATTGTGGGTTTCTATTGGACAGAATGTGGAGCTGGCCACGGTCAGATTCAGGTTTCATGGTTTGTACTTCCAAAGCAGCTGTGGTGATCCTGCATGAAGGAGGATTCGTCTGTTATAGAAGACCTTGGTGAGCTGCACAGCTTCAGATTGTAGGTACAAAAAATATCATGTAGTCCTATGGCTCAGAGGTTTTCTCCATATTTCAATAATAATCATAATTATTATTATTATTTACACATTTATTTATTTCCATATGTATTTATCTACACATTTATTCATTTATGGTAATGTTTCTTTCCAAATGTATTTAATTATATATTCCTTTTTTTGAATTGCTTTTACATTTTATTCCCTTTTCATTAGCATGGACCACGCTTACAGAGATTAGATTTCTTTAGATTCGAACAATTATTGACAAAAAGGTTCGATAGATGGTGTGTCTGGAAGGATGCACTGATGGAGGCTTGAAGACTCTGTGTGGGGGTGCAGTCTTTGGAAGTCTGTCTTCTTCTCGAGTCACTTTAGGACCCCCAAAGTTGGTCATTATTTAACAAAGCAAGGAATGAGCATGGTGCAGATCGTCGAGATTATTATGAATGTAAGAACGGTATGCTGAGGATGACAAACGACCTAGGATTTGAATAGTCTTGTCGGAAATGAATAACTGAGAAGCTGAAGTGCCTGCGCCCATGCGGATGGAGTGGATTGAATAATTATCAGGGTTATTTAAATGATGATTAAAGGATGCAGCGGGTAAGGAGGTCAGAGGTTATAGGGAATCGGTGATTAGGTGAAGGTGTTTCTTGATTCTTAAGACCTTTGAGCAGCATGGATATGTGGCTATGGGAGAGAGCTGGACGGGAGTAGCCAGTTTAATGAGGAAATTAATGCCAGAAAGGTATGAATGAATAGTGGAAACGCAGATTTATAGGGTTGTATGTGAACAGGTAATGAAGTGGCGAATAGAAGACGGGATGAGTGAAGGGAATGGAAGGTTATCCGTTACATAGAAGCTTTTAAAAACTGTTCCATCCTGAACGATAAGATGAGAGAGTTCTAGGAGCGAGACTGTTGAGGATAGCGTTCTGAGAAATGATGGAGAGGTCTTGATGTTGTGTAGTTTGTTGTAGATGGTTGCTGAAAACGGTGGGATCAGAGCTGGATGAGGATCTGCGTCTGGAGCCAAGGACCTGAATTTCTGGAAAGAGAGGCGATAGAGAGAATCAGCGATGGTTTTCCGATGGTTGGATACATGAGCAGCACGGAGAATGAATTAAAGTTTGTCTGGCACCAGAGTGAGTCTACAAATGAACTGCGTGATGCAGGATGAAAGTGAACGGCCTTTGTTTATGATGTCGACAACGGCAGAGTTGTCTGAATGAATAAGGATACAGTGTTGAGACCATTCATGCCCCCCCCCCCAAAAAAAGGGCTGCAATCACAATGGGATCGATTTCATAATGAGCGGATGAGAGAGAGGCCGACTGGAGCTGCAAACGTTCAAACTCGGGGGCCATGTTGAAGCAAACCGCCTTCCATTGTAGAAACCACCAAAGCCTGCGGAGGGTGCTGCATCGGTAAATAGCCAGATGTCATCTGGATGAGAAATTCATAACATCATTGTAGAAGAATGAAATGCCGTTCAAAGATGAAAGAAATTCTTGCCAAAAGGCGCATTTCCATCCGGCGAGGTTCTCAGTGGAGAGACCATGAAGCAAAGGGATGTTGGACAGAAGGTGAGAGATAAATGATGTCATCTTAATGGGAGTGGCGAGGTGCTGTGATAGTCAATCTGTTTAGGAAGTGGGGTTATGGGGGCAGGTGTTCCTAGCATGTGCCCCTCCGCTGAAAGAGCAGGTATGCAAGAGCCTACAGCTGGAGGCTGAGCAGCCAAGGTCATAAAACGTTACACACCATCCTGCCACCCAGGAAAAGGATTGGACGGCCGCGATTATCCATACCCCCGGAGACAGGGGACAGATGAGGACGAACAGTTGGGGACTGATGAGCAGCGTGATGATGATGGCCGAGGTCAGAGAGGAGTGACAGGAGTGCATGCAGTAACTTTTGAAACCTTAAACAACTCTTTTAAAATAAAGTGGTTAATTAATTTATTGAAAGGAGAAGATAATATGTGGAACACATTCCCAAACCTAAACTAAACTAAAAGTTTTTACTCAGATGTGACCACAAAGCTCTCAAACTTTTACAAACAAGCCCTGCTGGCCTGGAAACTAAATTATAAACACAACTTTTCTCCAACGTCTTGTTTTATTTGGAATAATAGTAATGTGCAATATAAAAACAAATCTCTGTTTTTCTCCAGATGGTACGAAAATCATATTCTTCTCTTAAGACAACTTTTTAATTCTAATGGACATCTTCTAACATATCAAGAGTTTCTTTCTAAATTTGGAGTTCCAGTTCCGCCCAGGGAATATATATATAATATATATTAGTTTTGGATGCCATTCCTAGCAACTTACTACAACTGTTTAAAGGGATTCATGACACTAGTCCATTCAGAACGCAAGCAATCTTTTTGGCAGATGTTGATATTTGTTCCAGTTCAATCTCTAATAAACTAATTAGAAATGTATTACACAACACCACCCCACCAGCAGGAAGGTTTTATTGGGATTCGATATTTATGAACATAAACTGGGCTTCTGTTTGGATAACTGGAAATAAATATTGCTTAAATAATAAAGTAAAGGAGGTTTCGTTTAAAATATTACACTTTATACACCCTGTTAAAAAGTCCTTGAGTAGATTTGTTGTAGACATGGAACAATTGTGTACGTTCTGTGAGATTGAAGAGGAAACCATACTCTTTGTGAAATGTATGTATGCAAATAGTTTCTGGATAAATGTTGGAAATTATATTAGTAGCATAACTAAATAATCTATTAAATTGTCGGCTCAAGATGTTATAATTGGCTGTCTTACTGAAAATGGAGATAAAGATTTTATTTTTTTAACACATTTGTTTTTGATGATAGGGAAATTTGTTATACATAAGGCTAAGTGTTCTAATACCAAACCAATATTCCAACTATTTTTGATAGAAACTAAACAGTACAGTACTATTATAAAACAACTTAAAAATAAAAAAGCTATTAGAACTAATTTGATATTTGAGAAGTTTAAAATTTGCTGAACCCCGATGTCTGTTGAAGAGGAACATTTTTTATTTAATTTTTTTATGTATTTTTTTGTAAAATTATTTGATAAAACTATCTTATACTTGTATATGTTTTAGTGTCCCCTGATGCATTTACCTTTCTGATGTAATGTTGATTGTGCAATAAAGTGTTGTTAAAGAAAAAAAAAGTGCATGCAGTAGCAGGGTGGGGGGGGGGGGACTGAGGAGGCGCTGTCTATTCTTTTTTATAGTCTATGGTGGAAGCACACGTATCCTTTTTTTTTTTTTCACTGTCCAACATGAAATCGGAATAAACTTCTCCTATTTTGGGTCAATTACAATTAATACAATTAGTTATATTTAATAAATGTCAAAATAAAAAGAGGAGGATTTTTACTACAGCAATGGAGGAGCAATGGCAGCCTCCATGGTATGCGATCACAAAGCAGAGCGGCCAGCGGCCATTGGCTGGGATCTGCCCTGAGAGGAAGTGGAGACTGAGGCTGAAGTAGGAAGTGGATTATGAGAGGAGGAAGTTTGGGTTAACGGTGAAGTAGAGGGAAAAAGCAGCTTGAAGAGGCTAGATTTGTTACCAGAACGGCTGAAGGGGAGGCCTCTTTCCCTGAGTGAAGGTTACAAGCGGGCTACTGTCCAGCCAGACATGTCCAAACGGAGACGGAGGCGGAAGAACGACGATGAAGCCGGACGGGAACGGGGAGGAGAAGCCCTACGAGCTGGACTGCCAGAGAGATCGGGAGGAGAGTGATGAGCTCGTGGCGAACAGGGAGCCTGAAGAGATCGGGAAGTAGAGAAGCTTGGAGCCGATCGGCCTGCAGCGCCTTCTGAGGACCGCTGAACTCCGGAAGAAGTCCCGGGGCGCGACGAGGACGCACTGCGGAAACTTGGACCGAGCGGCCCGAGGCCAGGGAAGGAAAACGGGGAGGCGAAGCCTCGAGACGAGAACGAAGGGAGTTAGATATGCGGGGAGGAGATGGAGAAGGGCGCCGATCTAGGCGGACGAGTGTACGGCCTCGAGGCGCGGAAGTCGCTGGAGAGGGATCCGACCGAGCGGAGCGAGATGGAAAAGCTCTGGTTGACTGAGAGGACTGGCTGGAATCCGGATGGGCCGATAGAAGCCTGGCTGACTGAGAGGACTGGCTGGAATCCGGATGGGCCGATAGAAGCCTGGTTGACTGAGAGGACTGGCTGGAATCCGGATGAGCCGATGGAAGAGCTCTGGCTGACTGAGAGGACTGGCTGGAATCCGGATGAGCTGATGGAAGCCTGGCTGACTGAGAGGACTGGCTGGAATCCGGATGAGCCGATGGAAGAGCTCTGGTTGACTGAGAGGACTG